>CM022882.1:21411217-21431505 GCA_012654025.1 Pachypsylla venusta
CTCAACCAAAAATTCCGTCTATGAAAGTAGTGATATCTGTAATTGGGGCCAAGTTTATTGTTGCTGCTGTATATTCCGCACTTAAATTTTCTGTCTCAATTCTCTTAAAGTAATACCGACTTTACACTTGGTCAGTTTTTTCTAACGATCGAAGTTAAGCAACGTTGGGCGTGGTCAGTACTTGGATGGGTGACCGCTTGGGAACACCACGTTTCGTTGGCTCATTTTTCCGGCCTAACCCAGGCTGGGTGAGGTCAATGTGGGTATCGGGTTTGCAAGTTTCCAGCGAATGGAGGGTAAAACCCCGTTTTGAATGACCAATAGATGTTAAAGAGACGTTAAGCCAAATTAAAAAAAAAAAGTTTTTCTAAGGGGATTCGTAAAATACTTACTCGTACTACCTTTTTACAAACTGGCCAAGTGTAAAGTCGGTATTACTTTAAGAGAATTGAGACAGAAAATTTAAGTACGGGATATACAGCAGCAACAATAAACTTGGCCCCAATAATAGATATTTTCATAGGCGGAATTTTTTGGTTGAATAAGTGGAACTTGGCCTTTTTTCAATGATATTTTTTTGTGAGATATCAATACTTTTTGTGAGATTACTAATATGTAACTGATTATATTTAGCCGTTTTTTCTTCATTTCTCCTTCTTCTTCTTTTATTACACAACATATCGGAAACCAGGAAATTTCTGTGTAAACCGGACCCAAATGTCCAATAAGATCTAACAACAAAGTAGTATACAGAAGTGGTTTACATCAAACAAACTCTTCTTAAACCAGGGAAAAACATTTTACATATAATTCAACTCTAATTCTACATTTATAACTTGCCATAACCTCTCTATCTTCCCCACTGATGAAACGAGATTTCTTGGACTTGTTATTCACAGGAAACTAAAGTGGAAAAGTCACTTTGAAAACCTCATTTCCAAACCATCAACAGCCATTTACGCTGTCGATACAGTCCGGAAAAACGTGGATTCTAGTGCAGCCCTCCTTTCTTACTTCTTTCATAGTGTCATGAGTTACGTGATCATCTACTGGGGATTTTCCTCTGAGGTGCAACAGGTCTTCTTCTTACAGAAAAGAGCTTTGCGGGCAGTGTTTGGCTATGGTAGGCGAGTATCGTGCAAACCTCTCTTCAAGCAGCACGAAGTGTTGACCGTGTATGCACAGCTCATTCTAGAAACGTGTATACATATACACAAGATCGCCCCTACACTCACAAAACACAGCGAAGTCCACACCTACAACACCCGAAATAAAAACAATCTCATCATCAGCAAGAACAAAAAAAAAATAAAAAATAGATAGATCTTACCTAAAGGATGGCATACAATTCTACAATAAAATTTCTACTAACATGAAGCACCTCAACGTAACAACTAAAAACTAGATGTCATTACGTGTTGAATATCACAAACCCCACGCTCCTCCCACTATAACTCCCCCTCCCACGATTTTTTGAAATGTGGGAAAACTAATTGCCGCACCTGTCACCAGGGACACCTAGTATATTTAGTGTTAACTAGCTGAGTACCCGAACTTCGTTTCAAGAAGATGAGAGAAAAAAATGATAATAAATCTGACTCTTCATTAATAATAATCGACGTACAACCGTTTAAACGCGATCAGAGCATACACATAGATTACATATTACATACACGTTTGTTAATCTATATGTAGACCATGGGGAGTAGTAACGGGTTGTTAAGCTGTGTAAGGAGTAGTATTGGGTTAAGTTTCAAAAAAAATAAAATGCGTGTTGAAGTCTCAACGTTAGGCTGGGTCTGCGACCCAGCCTAACGTTGCGCAGATTTCAACACGCATTTTTTTTTTTTTTNTTTGAAGAACTCTCCATTCGAAGTAAAGGCAAAATGAAGAAGAGAACTCATTACGAATGAGTAAAGTGGAAAATTAATCTTTAATGAGGTACTTGTATGTAGGAGAACCTAGGGGTACAATGGAACAAAAGAGAATGCCAGAAATTGAAATTTGGTTTGTATGTAAAATTTAGGGTCTATGTATTGTCACCAGAGATACCCAATATTATTTAGTGTTAATGGTTTATCCAAAGAGAGAACAAAGTCATCAGAGGAAAGAGGGAAATAAGGTTTCTTGGGACAAATTCTACCAACTCTCGTGGCAGTTGAAAGTGAACGGTTCTCAGAGTATGATTGTTTGATCTCCTCACGTAAGTCCTTCTACATCTTTTAATTTACAATCCCTTCCAATAGCTCTCAGAGAACATTTGAAACATCTTTGTATTTTAATTTTATTATTTAATAAAACTATCTAACTATTATTATTATTACTATCTAATCAAGGAATTATTTAATTCTTTATCTTTAGTAGACGTTCACTTGTCCTTGGATTCTAAGGCGAGAGTTGGAGTCAATTTGGCATCTTCGAATTCTATATTTATAGAGACGAGTCCACAAAATGATTTACAAATAACTCTTGCTTTAGAAGTATCCCAAGCCCTTAGGATTACAGCTGTTACACACCCTATATAAGAAGATAAAATAAAATAATAAAGGAATTATAATTTAAAAATGTTATGATTTATTCAATCAATAGATGTCCCGAACAAAATAAATTGCTCTACTGTGATGGTTTTGGTCGCCGTTTTTTCTCCTTAGACGAGGAGTCTCCTTTTCTGCCTCCAGACGAAGAGACTTCTTCTTTGATTCCAGATGAAGAGCCTTCTTCTTTGATTCCAGATGAAGAGCCTTCTTCTTTGATTCCAGATGAGGAGCCTTCTCCTTTCTTTCCAGACGAAGAACCCCCTTTTGTGTCTTCGGATAATGGTGCTAATTCTATGTCTACATAAGGGTAATCCGCAGCCTTGAATACTATCTTCGTTTTAAATTCATTAGACAACCTCTGTACTATTTCCGATTGTTCAGGCACCTCGTTTTTTATTGCGGTAAATTCCTTCTTTAACTCGTTGACTCTTCGTCGTATATTTTGAATATATTTGCTGTCACCATATTTATCAATATAGGCGGCTATATCACGTTCTATATAATGTAGTTCATGAACCACAGTGTTAAATTCATCTACATTATTTACATACAGATCACCCAATGCACTTATTTGAATTGGTCTAATAGTTTTGGGATGTTCAAACAAATTTGGATCTCTTAAGTTCCGCTCAAATTCTCTCGCAGTGTTCACAAGGGGTCGTAGAAATGACATTGTATTTTCAAGTGTCTCTAATCTATCTAAAATTAGATTCCATTTTTCGATTTGCGTTCGATCCACTTCTGGATTTGATTCTATAAAAACAAAAAAGGAAAACATTTAGGGGTGCAGGATATACAGGTTTTGCTTAGAACGTGTTTTTCTAGACTATTTTAAGACGAAGCGCTTGTTCTTTCTAAATTATTGGATTCTGTTGGGCTATCGATACACGAAAAATATTTGGATCAGGGCCGTACCTAATATATTTTTTTTTTTTGCCGGGGGGGGGAGGGCAAAGAATTGACAGCCAAACCAGGACTAACACTTGAAATTGATGATCATGGAAGGTTGGTTTTGTTCTTGTTATTGTTCGTGTTGTTGTCCTACTTCTTGCTGTTGTTGCTGTTTTTATTGTTATTTTTTCTGTTGCTGTTGTTGTTTTTAATGTTTTTGATGTTATTGCTGTTCTTGTTAATGCTGTTGTTTTTCCTCTTGTTGTTCTTCTTCTTGTTGATGTTGCTATTTTAGTTGTTGTAATTTTTATTGTTGTTGATGATGATGTTCTTGTTCTTCTCCTGGTTGCTGTTATTGTTCTCCATGTTGTTGATGTTGTTCTTGTTTTTGTTGTTGTTCTTCTTCTTGTTGCAGTTATTGTTCTCCATGTTGTTGATGTTGTTTTCGTTGTTGTTGGCTGTTGTTCTTGTTGATGTTGTTATTTTAGTTGATGTAATTTTTATTGTTGTTGATGATGATGTTCTTGTTCTTCTCCTTGTTGCTATTTTAGTTGTTGTAATTTTTATTGTTGTTTATGATGATATGGTGTTGTTCTTGTTGTTGCTGTTGATGTTATTGTTGTTGTTGTACTTATTGCTGATGTTATTTTTGTTGTAATTGTTGTTGGTGATGATGATGAACTACACCTTAATGTTACATATGTCATTCTTCTACTTGTTGATGTTGTTTTTGTTGTTCTTGTTGATGTTATTGTTGTTGTTGTTCTTATTGCTGATGTTGTTGTTGTTGGTGATGATGATGAACTACACCTTAATGTTACATATGTCATGGACCCCCCTGGGTACAGCCTTGCTTTGTATATTAAATATTTATATTTTCGATTATATCGATTTCTTCTTTCGATATATCGGTTTTTGATATTTTGGGGTAAAAAAATTTAATGAGAAACAATTAAGTTTCTGACAAAATATATTATGTCTTAATAACCTCGACATTGATATAGAAATGCAATTTGTACAAACATTGTTCTAACACTCTTAATAACCTTGACATTGATATAGAAATGCAATTAGTACAAACATTGTTCTAACACTCTTAATAACCTCGACATTGGTATAGTAATGCAATTAGTACAAACATTGTTCTAACATTCTTAATAACCTCGACATTGATATAGAAATGCAATTAGTACAAACATTGTTCTAACACTCTTAATAACCTCGACATTGATATAGAAATGCAATTAGTATCGCTCAGGTTAATTTATGATTTCCCCGCTTGTGAACTCCGTTTACTCACCACCAAAGCTGCCATGGAACAAGGCTATGAATATTATGCAGCAGTGAAATGTAGTTCCCATTGTAATTGCTGATTCAACTTGCTACAAATCTGGAAAAATAAAATAAAAATCAGCACTTGTGAGTGAGAGTGCATATGTGTGCCACGTCATGCAATATGTGTGCCTCGTCATACAATATGTGTACCACGTCATGCCATATGTGTGCCTCGTCCTACAATATGTGTACCACGTCATTCAATATGTGTGCCACGTCATGCAATATGAGTGCCACGTCATACAATATGTGTGCCACGTCATACAATAAGTGTGCCACGTCATACAATATGTTTGCCACGTCATACAATATGTGTGCCACGTCATACAGTATGTGTGCCACGTCATGCAATATGAGTGCCAAGTCATGTAGTATGAGTGCCAAGTTATGCATCGTGCAATATGTGTGCCACGTCATGCAATATGTGTGCCACGTCATGCAATATGTGTGCGACATCAAGCAATATGTGTGCCATATCTTGCAATATGAGTGCCAAGTCATGCAGTATGAGTGCCACGTTATGCATCGTGCAATTTGTGTGCCACATCATGCAATGTGTATGCCACGTCATACAATATGTGTGCCACGTCATGCAATATCAGTGTCACGTCATAAAATATGTGTGCCACGTCATAAAATAAGTGTGCCACGTCATACAATATGTGTGCCACGTCATGCAATATGTGTGCCACATCATGCAATATGTGTGCCACATCATGCAATATCTGTGCCAAGTCATGCAGTATGAGTGCCCCGTTATGCATCGTGCAATATGTGTGCCACATCATACAATACGTGAGCTACGTCATGCAATATGTGTACTACGTCATGCAATATGTGTGCCACGTCATGCAATATGTGTGTCACGTTATACAATATGTGTACTACGTCATTCAATATGTGTGCCACGTCATGTAATATGTGTGCCACGTCATGCAATATGTGTGCCACGTCATACAATATGTGTCCTACAACATGCAATATGTGTGCCACGTCATACAATATTTGAGCCACGTCATGCAATATGTATGCCACGTCATACAATATTTGTGCCACGTCATACAATATGTGAGCCACGTCATGCAATATTAGTGCCAAGTCATGCAGTATGAGTGCCACATGCAGTGCGTATGCCTCGTCATACAGTATGTGTACCACGTCATTCAATATGTGTGCCGCGTCATGCAATATGTGTGCCACGTCATGCAATATGTATGCCACGTCATACAATATGTGTACCACATCATACAATATGTGAGCCACGTCATGCAATATGTATGCCATACAATATGTGTGCCACGTCATGCAATATGTGTGTCACGTTATACAATATGTGTACCACGTCATTCAATATGTGTGCCACGTCATGTAATATGTGTGCCACGTCATGCAATATGTATGCCACGTCATACAATATGTGTACCACGTCATGCAATATGTGTGCCACGTCATGCAATATGTATGCCACGTCATACAATATGTGTGCCACATCATGCAATATGTGTGCCACGTCATACAATATGTGAGCCACGTCATGCAATATTTATGCCATGCCATACAATAAGTGTGCCACATCATGCAATGTATATGCCTCGTCATACAATATGTGTACCACGTCATGCAATATGTGTGCCACGTCATGCAATATGTGTGCCACGTCATACAATATGTGTACCACGTCATTCAATATGTGTGCCACGTCATGCAATATGTGTGCCACGTCATGCAATATGTGTGCCATGTCATACAATATGTGTGGTACAACATGCAATATGTGTGCCACGTCATACAATATGTGAGCCACGTCATGCAATATGTATGCCATACAATATGTGTGCTACATCATGCAATGTGTATGACTCGTCATACAATATGTGTACCACGTCATGCAATATGTGTGCCACGTCATAAAATATGTGTGCCACATCATGCAATATGTGAGCCACGTCATGCAATATGTATGCCATGCCATACAATATGTGTGCCACATCATGCAATGTGTATGCCTCGTCATACAATATGTGTACCACGTCATGCAATATGTGTGCCACGTCATGCAATATGTGTGCCACGTCATACAATATGTGTGCTACAACATGCAATATGTGTGCCACGTCATACAATATGTGAGCCAAGTCATGCAATATGTATGCCACGTCATACAATATGTGTGCCACGTCATACAATATGTGAGTCACGTCATACAATATGTGTGCCACGTCACACAATATGTGTGCCACGTCATGCAATATGTATGCCACGTCATACAATATGTGTGCCACGTCATAGAATATGTGTGCCACGTCATGCAATATGTGTGCCACGTCATGCAATATGTGTGCCACG
Source organism: Pachypsylla venusta (assembly GCA_012654025.1). NCBI lineage: Eukaryota > Metazoa > Arthropoda > Insecta > Hemiptera > Aphalaridae > Pachypsylla > Pachypsylla venusta. Next base: position 21,418,327 of record CM022882.1, read on the forward strand.
TCATACAATATGTGTGCTACAACATGCAATATGTGTGCCACGTCATACAATATGTGAGCCATGTCATGCAATATGTATGCCACGTCATACAATATGTGTGCCACGTCATACAATATGTGTACCACGTCATGCAATATGTGACCCACGTCATGCAATATGTGTGCCACGTCATACAATATGTGTGCCACGTCATGCAATATGTGTGCCACATCATGCAATATGTGTGCCACGTCACACAATATATGTTACGTATCTAGATGGTTTGTAAGTTTTCAGCGAATGGAGGGTAAAAACCCCGCCTCGAACGACCATCAATAGATGTCAACCCAAAAAAAAAAAAAAAAAAANGACTGATCAAGAGAGAAAAGAAATTTTGATGTCATATTAGATGGAAAGGTGGCTCTTGAGTTGGTGACTGATCAAGAGAGAAAAGTAATTTTGATGTCATATTAGATGTAAAGGTGGCTTTTGACTTGGTGACTATCAAGAGAGAAAAGTAATTTTTCTCTTTGATTTTATTGAAGACCCCCTAAAACATGAGGCTGAATTTTGCTGTCATAATAAATTTCCAGATGAAGTGCCTCATAAACATTAAATAGCGGACATAAATATGTACACAATATTGTCTGCTGACGCACCGCGGCCTTGATCGTCGACTTCTTGATGGAGAGACTCCTCTTTTATTTCCAGATGAAATGCCTCATAAACATTAAATAGCGTACATAAATATGTACACAATATTGTCTGTTGACGCACCGCGGCCTTGATCGTCGAATTCTTGATGGAGAGACTCCTCTTTTATTTCCAGATGAAATGCCTCCTAAACATTAAATAGCGTACATAAATATGTACACAATATTGTCTGTTATTGATCGTCGACTTCTTGATGGAGAGACTCCTCTTTTATTTCCAGACGAAGGGCTTGTTTATCGTCCGCCATTTTTCATTTTATGTTAATTTTTTTATATTTTATTTTTACCATATACTCGTATCTCAAGAAATATTGGGCGGAGCGAAGCGTAGCCTTATACTCCCTACAAACTGCAAACTTTTGTTACCCTACTCCTCCGAATCTATACTCAACCAATTGTCGCATAATTTTTGTTCCATATTCAGCATTATAAAGTCCTAGGAGATTTCCTAAGAGCGGATCAGATGAGTTGTAGGCATAGGAAGTGCACAAACTTCGAACGACTATATATCTGAGCGCACGGCAGTGCGCCAGGCCAAGTTCCAGAATGCACCAGTGTATCTTTACACGAAGCACTTCACCAGGTTTTTCACACCGTCAGATATCCGGTTCTACAGGTGATAGGTCATTGAAATTTTGAACATATATTCCGTAGTATAGTACAATACTACAGGATAAACTTCAAAAGTTAATGTTAACCCGGATGGGAGATAGGTAATTTCAAAGTTTGCACTTTTGGATACTCACTGACTGACTGACNTAGGGAGTTACAGTCAAAAATGACGTGAGAGGCAGTTTCCTCCTCTTCCCCACAGAGTCTACACATGATCTGGTTCTGATGGATGCCCATAGTGTGTAGGTGTTTTCTTAGACCACAGTGCCCAGTGATCAGGCCTGTGGCTAATCTAATATTTTTCCGACTGAGGGCCAGGAACTCCATTGCAAGGCTTCTTGATAGTCCCCGAAGCATGGCCTTGCTTTGTCTCAGTCCCGAGACTGCCCTCCACCGTTCAAGGTGTCTTTCAAGTACCCAGCCCTCGATGAAGCCCCTGACCTCAGTCGTGCTTAGGCCGATCACGGGTTCTGGTCCGATGAATGGTGTTCAGGACCCCATTCTCGCCAGTTCATCGGCCCGTTCATTTCCAGCAATGCCCTTGTGCCCTGGCACCCATCCAAGACAAACTCGGTTGTTCTGTGCCAGTTCTTTTAGTGCAAGCTGACATTCCCACGTCATTCTGGAGAACGTGCTATAGCTGATTATAGCTTTCAGCGCTGCCTGGCTATCAGAGAATATATGAATCTCCCTATTAGAGTGACCCATCTTTATGTTTTCATCCGCGCAGGTGCGAATTGCAAGGACCTCAGCCTGGTACACCCCGGCGTACGTCCCCAAGGGCAGAGATATGTCTACTCTGGGTCGCACACAGTGTATACCAGCACCAGATCCCTCTTTTGTTTTGGAGCCATCAGTGTACCGAATATACGAATCCTTTAGTGTATCCAACAATATAAAGTCCTCTAACCAAACTCATAAGTATCTCACAATACCCAAGGGTTCATATAAAAGAAAGATATTTTAAAATTGGCCGAGTTTTTGTCCGATTTTCCGATTTTTTTACCAAATTCAGCAAGTCAGGGTTCCATATCTTAAATTTTGTTCTGACAACACATCTACACATAGCGAGAAAGTTTTTGGGCGTTATGTTAACCTTTAATTTAGGACAGAGCTTGCAAAATTATAACCAGCCATTCCAGAGTTACAGGTTTGAATGCGAGATCGGGCAAAATAAAAATATCTAGTGATTAATCTTCTCAAAACGGGATACTATGTCAAGTAACATATTATCAAACTAAAAATAAACTGACTAAGTTTTCACTTGACTAAAAGAAATGGGTGTGTGTACTTATGTACGCGCGTGAAAAGTTATACTTCTTTTTAAAATTAAATTTAAAAATATTTAAAAAAAAACTGAACTTCTTTGCTGTCCACCCATCCATTGTTTGTCCCTACTCATTGTAGCTTAACATTAGAGGGATGGGACTAGACACAAATCTTCCCAACTTTCTCGCTTTGAGTTGATATATTTCGAGAAAGAATCGAGAAACTCGAAAATCGTGAACTTTTTTGCTGTCACCCATCCATTGTTTGCCCCTACTCGGTGTAGCTTAACATTAGAGTTACAAAATATGTCCTAAATGAAGGAGTAAGATGTCACCTAAAACTTTCTCGATTTGAGTTGATAGAGAAAAAATGTCATTTAGGTCGAAAGCTTTGAAATTTTTTGCAGTCACCCATCCATTGTTTGTCCCTACTCGGTGTAGTTTAACATGAGAGAGATGGAACCTAGACAAAAATCTTCCCAGGAATGCACCCATCAACTGTGCCAAATAGGTCGTCGCGAAAATTTTTGAGAAAGAATGTCATTTGAGTCGAAAAACGTAAACTTTTTTGCTGTCACCCATCCATTGTTTGTCACTACTTGATGCAGCTTAACATTAGAGAGATGGGTCCTAGACGAAAATATTCCCAGGAATGCACCCATCAACTGTGCCAAATTTAATTGCATTCGGATAAGTAGTTTCAAAATGATGCATACATAAAAGAATTGCGTGACGCTCCCGCGTCTCGCAAAAATAAAATTTCACTCAACATTTTTTTCATAACGCGCCTAAAGAAGTATAACTTCAAAAATTATTTGCAAATTTTACATTAGGATACACATTTGTACACCTGTACACATAAAGAAGAAAAGAATTTAGGTTACATAATACAATTTACAATTGAGTTGACATGTTTCGTCTCCTCCTGGAGACATCCTCAGAACTAGTTGTTCTGAGGATGTCTTCAGGAGGACGCGAAACATGTCAACTCAATTGTAAATTTTATTATGTAACCTAAATTCTTCTCTTCTTTATGTGTACAGGTGTACAAATGTGTATTCTAGTGTAACATTTGCAAATAATTTTTTTTAGTCAAGTGAAAACTTAAGTCAGTTTATTTTTAGTTTGATATCTAGTGATTGTTTAGTCAAAACGTAAAGATACAAATAAACCAGCGTCGTGCCATAACGTTGAATACACCAGTTCCCGTTAGATCACTGAAATTAAGCAACGTCAAGCGAGGTTGAATTATGTGGGTGTCCACGTGGGTTCGCGCCCTCGTGATGCTGGCTCTTTTCCGGCGCAAACCCAGGTTGGGTGAGGTCAATGTGGGTAGCTGGTTTGCAAGTTTCCAGCGAATGGAGGGTGAAACCCCCGTCTTGAATGACCAATAGATGTTAAAGAGACGTTAAGCCAAATTAAAAAAAAAAAAAAATACCAATTGTTTAGCCATTCAAATCAAAAATTTTGATTTGAATGGACCCCCCAAGAGACATCAGAAAATATAGCAGAATTAAAAACTCTCTAACCGTTTTGAGTTACGGTCGCTTTTCCGATTTTTGTATGGGAATTCATAGAACACTATTAGCACGGAACGGCCATGGCTCTATGGTGTAGTAATTCATTAAATTGACTATGATATTATGTTGTTCTATTTTATCTATACTTATAAAACGCAAAGCCCAGTTGGTATACTGACAATCAACGTAGCTCCACGATGGCTAAACGTAGAGACTTGAAACTTGGCACACAGATCCCTTTTAGTATGTAGATGCGTAATAAGAAAGGAAAAAATCGAAAGTTCAAGTGGGAGCAAGTTACTATTTGCAATTTTTTCTGGGCAAACTAATTGAGGTAAATTACCGAGAATATACTCCCCCAAAACAGTATATTCCGGTTTCTCCCCGATTTTTTGGACGGTTTTCACCACCAAAAAATCGGAATTGAGAAGTACCACTTTGGCATAAGCAAGAAAGCTGAAATTCGATACAAAGGTGTTCCGCAGTACAAAAAGTAATATCCCTGAGTAAAATGTTGAATTTTCTAACTAGGAGCGGTGCTCAGTCTCAGGGTCGGTTCCACTAAAAACCCATAATTTAAGAAGTGTCACTTTGGGATGAGCGAGAAAGCTGAAATTTAATGCGAAGGTGTTCCGCAGTGCAAAAAGTAATATCCTTGAGTAAAATATTGAATTTTCTAAATAGGAGCCCTGTTCACTCTGGGGGTCGTTTCCACCAAAAATCTAAAATTGAGAAGCTTTAATTTTCGCGATCTCGAAATTGTTGTTGAATTTCGTAACCGTAGCAAAGCACGGGAAAACAGCTAGTTACTGCATAAATAATCTTAAGGCAGAAACCCGACGTCAAAGTTCATCCAACAGAAACCCAACTTATCTAAAACCAAAGATACCGTTTAGGAAAATGACATTTCTGTACTTGTCGCCTTTTGCCCTGACATGCGAGTTTATGATGAGTTATCGGTATTTGATTTACTGAATCACGGTAACGATTTCGATAATTCAAGCAAGAAATATGTATAAATGTGTCATAATGGATAATAGCAGTTGCCCGAAACTGGTAGAATTCAACGTGTTGAATAATGTGATTACATGGCCCCAAGGTACGAATAATTTTATGCATTTTTATGTGAAAGATACGTTGCATGGCGTTTCCTTCATTATTTTCCTATAGATCTGCTGAGTTGGTCGATAAAACTCATAAGAGAAAGTCTACCACGCTGGATCATTTTCAGCAATATAAAAATACATGTTTTGCAAAATATCCGTTTAGCCAGCGTCTATGGCACGTTGAATACACCTGTTCCCGATAGATCACTGAAAGTAAGCAACGTCCAACGAGGTTGTGCCATGTGGGAGTCCACTGATGCTGGCTATTTTTCCGGCCCAACTCAGGCTGGGTAAGGTCAATGTGGGTAGCTGGTTTGCAAGTTTCCAGCGAATGGAGGGTGAAACCCCCGTCTTGAATGAGCAATAGAAGTTAAAGAGACCTTAAGCCAAATTAAAAAAAATATTTATCCGCGTTTTTTATTCTTCCCATTAAAAATACTACTCAAGGGCACGATACAATCAGGAAACGTGTGATATTCTCAAAAATAAAATACCTATCTTTGTTTTAACGGAACAATTAAAAAATTAACAAATGACACGGATAATCAAAAGTTTATACATTTGGTGCGCGAAAATTCGAGGAACAACGGATGATTCCGCCCGTTTTTGTCCACGGACACACCTAGTTTTAGCTTCAAGAATTTTTTGAGACTAATGAACTTTAATTAAATTCCCATAAGATGAGTGTCTCACATTTTTGACATATCTCTGACCGATTGGGATAATTTTTTTTTTTATTATTATTATTATTATTATTTTTAATTTGGCTTAAGGTCTCTTTAACATAAGGGACCAGGGGCAAAATTTGTAAAAGAAATAAATCATTAGTAGGTGCCTGAAAAAAAGAGAAAAAAAAAATGTTATTATTGTACTCTGGAAATACTCATCCAGACAACATTGTCTATGGCCTTGTCTAAAAAACATAATAATTTTCACCAATTATTTTCTAACTAAGAAGTACCTATAATATCTGAATACAATATGAATACAATTTCAAAGAAACAACAACTCGTTCGATCTGATTCAAAAATGGATTTAATTGAAAGTGATGGTTACAGTAAACAAAATTATCAAAATCTCGATCACAAATGGAATTGGAAAACAAAAAAAAATGGGAGTACATGGACGACGCGCCTGGATGGCTGCATAATAGTGCATGTGTCTCTTTTCTTTGTTTTGGATAAAAAAACAAAAAAAAACAAAAAAAAAAAAAAAAAAAACAGAACTCGAAAAAAAAAACAGGAAACAAGAACTCGTTCGATCTGATTCAAAAATGGATTTAATTAAAAGTAATGGTTACAGAATAAGAAAATTATCAAAATCTCAAACAGAAATGGAATTGAGATAATGAATGATATAATACAGGAATTTTATATTTAAGATTTCATATCTAATTTGAAAAAGTCTGAAGACGAAAATTAAAAAATATTTAAAATAATCCTTCAACCAAAGAACCTTTTGGTTTTTTGGTTGAAGGACGCACAATTACAAACTTTATTGCTATTGTTTTCTAACCCATTATTAAATATTAGATAATCATGGGCGTAGGAAGGGGGGGCAGGTGGGGGCTACTTTATCGACCCCCTCCCGACATGAAAATCTCAGCTGCCCCCCCCTAGGCCAGATGCTGGCTACGCTCTTGTAGATAATAATTTTTGTTATAAAGTCATCAAAGACATTAAAACAAAAATTATTATCTAATATTTAATAATGGGTTAGAAAACAATAGCAATAAAGTTTGTAATTGTGCGGAAATTATTAAATTAGATGAAAATTATGAAAAGTCTCGAGGCTAGAGAGATGCGGAACCATCCGCCAAGTCGACTTTTATCGTCAGCCATTGTTTTTCTGCAAATATCTCTAGAATGGTTAAATTTATCGATTAAATATGTAAAACTAGACTTGTAGAAGAATTAAGTTTCGCCTTTTGAAGTCCTATAAAAAATTTAGTTGAAGTTTACCGTTCTCGAGATATTTGCAAAAAATCGAAAAATGTGCATACAATTTAAGATGGTGGACAACCAATATCAAAATGACGAACGGTTTAACAGCTTTCTTGCCTTAAGATGTTTTATAATATTGCTAAGGGAGGTATAATCTGTCATTTTCAGATTTTTTTTTTCAACCAATTTTTCATCTAAAATTTGTCAAAACTTAGAACTATGTATATCATTCAATGTTTTTTCTCTCTTTTTCTTTAAAAAAAAAAAAATGCGGGACCATTTTAAAAACTGTTCTTAATTTATTGAAAAAAAAAAAAAATAATAAGAATAATAATAAAGGAATTATAATTTAAAAATGTTATGATTTATTCAATCAACAGATATTTCAAATAAAATAAATTGCTGACTACGATTTCTGAGTTGTTCGTCGTTTTCTCACCCCCCACGAAGATCCTCCCTTTCTGTATCCAAACGAGGAGCCTTCTCCTTTCTTTCCAGACGAAGAGCCTTCTACTTTGTTACCAGATGAAGAGCCTTCTTCCTTCTTTCCAGACGAAGAGCCTCCTCCTTTGTTTCCAGATGAAGAGCCTTCTCCTTTCTTTCCAGACGTAGAACCTTCTCCTTTCTTTCCAGACGAAGAGCCTTCTCCTTTCCTTCCAGGCGTAGAGCCTTCTTCTTTCTTTCCAGACGAAGAGCCTTCTCCTTTCTTTCCAGACGAAGAGCCTTCTCCTTTCTTTCCAGACGAAGAGCCTTCTTCTTTCTTTCCAGACGAAGAGCCTTCTTCTTTCTTTCCAGACGAAGAGCCTTCTCCTTTCTTTCCAGACAAAGAGCTTTTTCCTTTCGAAGAGCCTTCTCCTTTCTTTCCTTTTGTGTCTTCAGATGATGGTTCTAATATAACCGCAGTGTCCATTTCCAACGCCGTAAATTCGTCAGCCAACATCTGTGATATCACCGAAGATCCAGGCAACTCCTCTTCTATTGTGGCAAATTCAAGCCGTAATTCATTGACTCTCCGTTGTATCGTTTGAATATATTTGTTGTCACCATATGTTTTAATATAGTAATTTATTTCATATTGTATTGTAAATAGTTCATGAGTGACAGAGTTAAATTCTTCTTCTTTATCTGAGAGCAGTTGAGCCAATGCACTTATTTGCAATATTTTAATCGCCGGATATGGAGCAATATTTGGATCATTTATGTTCTGGTCATATTCTCTCGCAGTCTTCACAAGGGGTCGTAGTACTGACATTGTATTTTCAATTGCATCTAATCTATCTAAAATAATATTCCATGTTTCTTCTTGAGTTTCCTCTCCCGGATTTGATTCTATATAAACAAAAGAAAAACATTTAGAGGTATTATTATATAGGGGAGGCCATTATTATATATTATTTTCAATTGTATCTAATCTATCTAAAATGATATTCCATGTTTCTTCTTGAGTTTGCTCTCCCGGATTTGATTCTACATAAACAAAAGGAAAACATTTAGAGGTATTACTATGTAGGGGAGGCCATTATTATATATTATTTTCAATTGTATCTAATCTAGGGGAGGCCATTATTATATATTATTTTTAATTGTATCTAATCTATCTAAAATGATGTTCCATGTTTCTTCTTGAGATTCCTCTCCCGGATTTGATTCTATATAAACAAAAGGCAAACATTTAGAGGTATTATTATATAGGGGAGGCCATTATTATATATTATTTTCAATTGTATGTAATCTTTCTAAAATGATATTCCATGTTTCTTCTTGAGTTTCCTCACCCGGATTTGATTCTATATCAACAAAAGGAAAACACTTAGAGGTATTATTATATAGGGGAGGCCATTATTATATATTATTTTCAATTGTATCTAATCTAACTAAAATGATATTCCATGTTTCTTCTTGAGTTTCCTCTCCTGGATTTGATTCTATATAAACAAAAGGAAAACATTTAGAGGTATTATTATATAGGGGAGGCTATTATTATATATTATTTTTAATTGTATCTAATCTATCTAAAATGATGTTCCATGTTTCTTCTTGAGTTTCCTCTCCAGGACTTGATTCTATATAAACAAAAGGAAAACATTTAGAGGTATCATTATATAGGGGAGGCCATTATTATATATTATTTTCAATTTTATCTAATCTATCTAAAATGATATTCCATGTTTCTTCTTGAGTTTCCTTTCCTTTCAAACATTGTTCTAACACTCTTAGTAACCTCGACATTGGTATAGAAATGCAATTAGTACAAACATTGTTCTAACGCTCTTAATAACCTCGACATTGATATAGAAATGCAATTAGTACAAACATTGTTCTAACACTCTTAGTAACCTCGACATTGATATAGAAATGCAATTAGTACAAACATTGTTCTAACACTCTTAATAACCTCGACATTGACATAGAAATGCAATTAGTACAAACATTGTTCTAACACTCTTAATAACCTTGACATTGATATAGAAATGCAATTAGTACAAACAGTGTTCTAACACTCTTAATAACCTCGACATTGATATAGAAATGCAATTAGTACAAACATTGTTCTAACACTCTTAATAACCTCGACATTGATATAGAAATGCAATTATTACAAACATTGTTCTAACACTCTTAATAACCTTGACATTAATATAGAAATGCAATTAGTACAAACATTGTTCTAACACTCTTAGTAACCTTGACATAGATATAGAAATGCAATTAGTACAAACATTGTTCTAACACTCTTAATAACCTTGACATTGATATAGAAATGCAATTAGTATCGCTCAGGTTAATTTATGATCTCCCCGCTTGTTGACTCTGTGTACTCACCACCAAAGCTGCCATGGAACAAGGCTATGAATATTATGCAGCAGTGAATTGTAGTTCCCATTGTAATTGCTGATTCAACTTGCTACAAATCTGGAAAAATAAAATAAAAATCAGCACGTGTGAGTGCATATGTGTGCCATGTCATGCAATATGTGTGCCACGTCATACAATATGTGTGCCACGTCATGCAATTTATGTGCCACGTCATGCAATATGTGTGCCACGTCATACAATATGTGTGCCACGTCATGCAATTTATGTGCCACGTCATGCAATATGTGTGCCACGTCATGCAATATGTGTGCCCCATCATACAATACGTGAGCTACGTCATGCAATATGTGTGCCACGTCATGCAATATGTGTGCCACGTCATGCAATATCTGTGCTACGTCATGCAATATGTGTGCCACGTCATACAATACGTGTGCTACGTCAACAATATGTGTGCCATGTTACACAATATGTGTACTACGTCACACAATATGTATGCTTCGTCACAAAACATGTGTACTATGTCACACAATACGTGTGCTACGTCACATAATATGTGTACTATGTCACACAATGCGTGTACTACGTCACACAATTATTGTGCTATGTCACACAATATGTATGCTGTGTCACACAATATGTATACTGTTGAAGTATATTGTTCTCGAGTAAACAAATGATCTTGAGCAAAAAAAAAAAAAAAATACTTTTACCAAAAAAGGAAAAAAAAGAATCAACTGATACCTACCTACTGCTGAGGATTCAACCTACACTGAGTGGATAATATTGCATCTTGTGTTTAGTGCTGGAATATTCCAAGCCTAATTTTTTTTTTTTTTTAAAAAAAAGTATACTAATAAGTGACAATTTATATGCGAATCAGTGCCGGCTTCAATAATATCAGCGCCTTGTTCGAAAGTGAAAAATGCGCTCACTCACCCCTCTACAAAATTTTAAATTTATTTCACAAGAAAATTCAGAAAAGACGTATAATAAATAATAAAGCCGCTGTCAGCTACTCACTCCTACTGATAACGGTAGATAGAAATTCATTTTTGGTTGATGTTAAAATTTCAAAAATGATATTTTACCCTCTTTATGTATAAAAAGTGTAAAAAATCAAAAACCAAAGAGATTCAGCATAAAAAAAGTTGACCGATTTGATGTATTTTACACGCTTGGTTTTATCAGTTTCCCAAGAAAAATCAATGATTGGACGGGTTTGATCAGAGATCCGTCTGATCAAAGTATCGAGTGATGAGTCGATTGTGTGTAGAATTTGACGTAAAATTTGAATATGAAATAAAAAATAGCGGTTTCAATTTAAAAATCGAAAGTTGGTGTCTGTTTATCTACTTTTGAGACACCCTGCGGAAATTTTATCTCCAAAAAATAGATTAATTTGTGTTAAAACTAAATATAAATTTTCAAGTCTCTATCTTTAGTCGTTAAATATAAAAAAATCCGTTCCTGGACTTTTCGAACACTCTGTATATATTAAAAATTTGGGTGTACCTATGTATGAGGGATTGTCTGTTACAATACCACAACCCAAACTCAAACAGTAGCAGATACCAAAAAATTTATGGGAATGGACCTCCTCTAAATGATCTACGAAGCCAGGAAAATTATCAGAACTAAAATATATCAAGCCGTTTTCGAGTTACGGCCAAATTTATAATTTATTCACCAAAATTGGACAGTCACGGTCCGATATCTTAAAATTTGTCGCGACAAAATAATTATCAACTCAAAGCGAGAATGTTTTAGCTGACCATTTAGTCCTTATTTTAGGACATTTTCTGCAAAGATATGGCCAGCCATTCCAGAGATACATGTTCGAAACCGGGAACGGGTAAAATAAAATTTTAAAAATACTAATAGTCAGAATGGCCGTGCCTCTAAGGCGTCTGGTAAAACGTTTAAATGTTGTGTTTTAGAGGTTTCAATATACAGGCTAGTCACAAACCAATACCCCCCCCCCCCCCCNCCCCCCACAATTTCCATTGTCCTTGAAAAACAAAACTAGCAATATAAGAATCGTGGCGAAGCACGGGCGAAACAGCTAGTATTTAATAATCCATACTAATATATAAATGCGAAAGTAACTCTGTCTGTCTGTATGTATGTTACGCTTTCACGTTAAACTACTGAACCGATTTTGATGAAATTTGGTATGGAGATATACTAAAGTTTAGGAAAGGACATAGGCTACATTTTATCGCGAAAAAAAGTGGGTTGGAACTATAAACGGCCATGCCTCTAAGGCGCCAAGCGAAGCGGGCGTATTCTGCTAGTGGGTTATAAAAGAATAGCGATAAAGTTTGAAATTGTGTGCGAAAATTATTAAATTAGATGAATATTATGAAAAGTCTTGAGACTAGAGAGATGCGGAACCATCCGTCATTTCGACTTTTGTATCGTCAGACATTTATGCTGGCTACGCCCTTGTCTCTAGAATGTTTAAATTTATCGATAAAATATGTAAAACTAGAAAAATTAAGTATCGTCTTTTGAAGTCCTATAAAAAATTTATTTGAGGTTTGCCGTTCTCTCGAGATACTTGCAAAAAAAATCGAAAAATGTGCATAAAATTTGCGATGGTGGACGATAAATGTGAAAATGACGAAGGGTTCAACAACTTTCTCACCTCGGGACTTTTTATAATATTGCTAAGGAAATCTAACATTTTCAGCAATATTTCTTTTTTCAATTTAGAGATGGTATTTAGGTTGTTTGCGGTCATTATGAAATATAAATTTCAATAAAAAAAAAAAAAAATTATCGACTGCAAAAAATATTGTCAGGAGCGCTTTCGTCTGCTACGACGACATTCTCAAGTAGACTGACTCTAATAATTTGAACTCAGGAGCTATAGATGAGAGAGAGAGAGAGAGAGAGAGAGTGAGTTCTGTAATTATGATGATGGTGAGGGCATGCGCGGATATAGCCTCCTTGTTTTGGGGGGGGCACAATATACTTAATAGAAAATTTGGAGGGGGGGAGGGGTAGGGACTCGTAACCCAGGGACCGTTGGTTCGAGTCCTGGGCAGTACTTTTTAATGCAATGTTTATCGAGGTACGATACCTAAATTATTAAAAGCTGTACAGCTTATACCACAAATACCTTTCATAAGGGTGATAAGCGATCTTATAAGCATAATGACAAAAAAAAAGTGCTATGACGGATGACAGAATTTGAATTACCTACGTATTTCTAT
>CM022882.1:21456035-21467843 GCA_012654025.1 Pachypsylla venusta
CTCAGATATCATCGGAACTACTTCCCCTAGCACCATGAAACAAAAAACGTCTAACAGTAAACAAGATGGGGAATTCAAAAATGTAATCTCCCGAAAAAGGACAATCTCGCCATATTTACCTTCTTCTAAAGATCTCCTCATATGCATATACACACAAATTTCTGTTTTACAATTTTAGATTATGCGCTAATTTTAATAATGTGTTAATTTCATTTCTTATGATTAAAATTGTGTATTTCGTTTATCATTTGTACAGACAAAACTTTCAATTTATTTCTAATAAATAGGAAAATGTTTAACGTATTCATTTGTTTCATTTTCACCCGCAGATTTTTTTTACTCTTCATTTTGAGTACCTGGCGCAGAGCAAGAGAAATGTTGCGATATTATCGATATTGTTAAATATCGATATTGACTTTCAACTATTCCGATATTTATATCGACACCGGGGATTCGATAATATCGGATATCGGAAGAAAAATGTCAATATCGATATCGATTCAGAATGTCATAGGAAGAGTCCTAGAGCATATCAGATCCTTTGTGTTGTATAAAGTGGATTGACACATCCTCCTCTATTTTATTCAATGCTCATCCCTAGCAGCTCTATGTTATTGTTTTTGATCACCGATTTTTATTGGAGTTCTTCTTATCAGAGGATTGTGGAAATTATTCTTTAAAAAACACTACCGTTATTTATGACGAGGATTCACTTACTTTTTCACATCCGACTCGAGTTTCGTCTACTTCGTAGACATTTTCAAGGAAAATGTCTATGTGAAAAAGTAAGTGAATCCTCGTCATAAAGAACGGTAGTGTTTTTTAAAGTTACCAATAGGATGTCTGTTGGTAAATAATAATGGAAATTATTCTATTAATGTTTATTTACTTAATTTTTTCATTACAATAGATACAAAGGTCTTTTCCCTAACTTAAAGCTAACTTCTAATTAGCTTCTCTTTTAGCTACAGAGATTATATTCATATTAAGAACAGTTTTTATTGGAGTTTTTCTTATCAGAGGATTGTGCAAATTATTCTATTAGCTTCTCTTTTAACGGTTTTTATTGGAGTTCTTCTTATCAGAGGATTGTGCAAACTATTCTATTAGCTTCTCTTTTAGCTGCAGAGATTATATTCATATTGAGAACGGTTCTTATTTTATTGTTATTATTTTGCATTCCATTTTTCTGGTTTTTAAGTAATCATAATCCGTTCAATTCTCACATCATAACTACTTTTTAAACTGAATTCCGAACCGATATCTCTCGATATTGCCGATATCGATATTTCCTTCGCAATAATATCGCGATATCGATACCGAGAAATATTATCGATATCCGATATCGCTTAAAGACTAATATCGCAACAATCCTAATGTTAGAGGTCCTTAAAACCCAAATCTTGATTTGACGTTTTCACAATCATGCCTAAAATCAGAATGAGGGCGTACGTACGTATTTATGTAACGTACGACGTATGTATGTATGTAACGTACGTACGAATTTATGTATGTAACGGACATACGCACGTATGTATATACATACTTACGTACGTACTGGTAGGACTTGAAATTTGATGCCTATAACCATATCTGTGTTATGACACGTGTTTGATGCCTAACTATATCTGTGTTATGACACGTGTTTGATACCTAACCATATCTTTGTTATGACACGTGTTTGCTGCCTAACCATATCTGTGTTATGACACGTGTTTGATGCCTAACCATATCAGTGTTATAACACGTGTTTTTTCGGTGTTGTTAAATAATAAAATTGTTTTTCTCTCTGTTGAACAGTACGTAAGTAGATCAAAGAACACCTTCGCGAGTCATGATTAGTTCGGGGGCTGCCTATCCATATATAACCTCATATTAGGTTTTTATTTTTGACCCGTGGGCTAGAAGTGCATCGGTGAGGTGATGTCAAAACCCGCTTTCTTGGGTTCTTTAGAAGCTATACAGACCCGTTAAAACTATACAAAATGTACCTCATAAGTTACACGAAAAATTCAAACGCCAGAATGTCGTAAGAAACCATACCCGGGGGCTTTCGGCCACTAAGAAGCTGCCCAAATTTCAAAAATTGTCCAAAAATTTACCTCATAAGGTACACGAAAAAATCCTCAAGGTGTTTCCGAACAAAAAAAAACCATCTGATAGTTCTGATTTTTCGATAGGTTGTTAGTGTTCTGCCGGTGAGCTTAATTTCAAAAGTAATAACATAATTTCTAACCTTGGAATATTTGCCAACGCTTTTTGGCGTTTTATTTACGACTAAAATTGTTATTGCGTAAATATATCAAGAATGGTTCCCCTGGCGAAAATAGATTCTCTATCCAAAAAGATGACAAATTAAATTTGCCTTAATTTAATTTAAAAGATGTAAGGAAGCGTTGCTACACGAGGGCGCTGGCGATGTTTTGATTTAAAATATCGATAAAAATTTTAATGAGGTGTTTCTTTGATTTTGAAGCTTTGTTTAGGAAATACATCCACAAGAAAGAATAAAAGTTCATTTTCGTCAAAATCGACATTTTATATCAAAACGACGCCCGCTTGTAGAAACGCTTCCCTACATCCTATTGGAAAAAGGTAGGTATGTAGCTAAATTAAGGGAAATTTAATTTGTCGCCTTTTTCGTTAAATTAAGGGAAATTTAATTTGTTGCCAAAAGCGTTGCCAAATATTCCAGGGTTAGAAATTATGTCATTACTTTTGAAATTAAGCTCACCGGCACAAAACAAACAACCTATCGAAAAATCAGAACTATGAGATGGTTTCTTGTTCGAGACACCTTGAGAATTATTTCGTGTACCTTATGAGGTAAATTTTGGACCAATTTTGAAAATTGAGCACCTTCTTAGTGACCGAAAGCCACCGGGTATGGTTTCTTACGACACATTTTTGAACTCAGAAGATTTGTGCACTTATTTTGGCGTTTGAATTTTTCGTGTACCTTATGGGGTAAATTTTGGCCTTTTTTTCAAGCAACCAAGAAAGCGAGTTTTGACATTACTCCACGCATGCACTTCCAGTCTACGGGTCAAAAAATGTATACCTTATGAGGTAAGATATGGATAGCCAGCTCCCGAACTACTTATTTCTTTCAAAAATTAGGCTGCAAGTGTTTGGAAAATTACAGAATAGAATTTTTCATTTTTCTAGCACACAAGATCTAATGTCATCCGATTAGTATATGTCGAATTATCAGTAGGGTAAGTATCACATGAATTTTTTGGTATCTATACTTATAAAACGCAAAGCCTAGTTGGTATACTGACGTACTGACTGATTGACTGACTGATAATCAACGTAGCTCCATGATGGCTAAACGTAGAGACTTGAAACTTGGCACATAGGTCCCTTTTAGTATGTAGGTGCGTAATAAGAAAGGAAAAAATCGAAAGTTCAAGTGGGAGCAATTTACCGCCAAAAATAACGCTATTTAGCGGGTCTTTTTGCAATTTTTTTCTGAGGAAACTAAAAGAGATAACGAAAAATGACCGAGAATAGACGCCCCCAAAATAGTACAGTACTCGTATAAGGACCCCATAAAAAATATAAAATTTGAAAATTTCCGGTTTCTATCCGATTTATGGACGGTTTTCACCACCAAAAAATCGTAATTGAGAAGTACCACTTCGGGATGAGATCGAACTAAGAGCGGTGCTCACTCTGGAGGGTCGGTTCCACCAAAAACCCATATCAATTCGGGATAAGCGAGAAAGCTGAAAATTTATACGAAGGTGTTCCGCAGTGCAAAACGTAATATCTTTGAGTAAAATATTGAATTGTCTGAATAGGACCCGTGTTCACTCTGGGGGTCGGTTCCACCAAAAATCTAAAATTGAGTTGTTGAATTTTGTAACCGTAGCGAAACACGGGAAAACAGCTAGTATATATATATATATAATATCTTCTTCTATCTAATATATAAAATTCTCGTGTCACGGTGTTTGTTACCAAACTCCTCCAAAACGGCTTAATCGATTTTAATGAAATTTTGTATGTACATTCGGTAGGTCTGCGAATAGGTATTTATCTATAATTTAATAGAATTGAACACCAAGTTTGTTGGGTAGGACGGGTTGGGTGTAGTATTGGGTTAGGTTCCAAAGAAAAATAGAATGTTTTTTTTTTTTTTTGGAACCTAACCCAATACTACTCCCAACACGTTATGTATATGGTATATAGGTATTGTGCCCCGAAACTTTTGGGTGCAACAAAACGCACCCTTGGGTGCATCGATTACACGCTTTTTGGCGGTTTTCAGTATTGTTGTCTAAAAGGAGAATGGTAAGAGCTAGAGATTTGAAATTTTGTATGTATGTCACATTAGGGGTCTAATTTGATTGGAAATTGTCACGAGACCCCCCCCCCCCAACNCCCCCCCCCCCAACACACAAAAAAATGACCCAACCATTTTTTTGAGGGTGGGGGTCAAAAAAGGTTTATTATTTTCTGCCAGAAAAAGAATAAAGTCATATGTCACATTGGCAGAGTTTTTTTTATTGGGGGGTCATTTTGATGTATCTTCTAAACGTCCTATTTTTTTACTTCCAGGGGAAAAATGAGAATTGACTTTTTGTCCTTTTACGACACTGATGAAAACATAAAGTGGAAATGCTTAGCATGGGCCCCCAGAAATATTATCAGAATTGAAAAATGGGTAACGTGGCACAACTATGTATGACGTGGCACACATATTGTTTGACCTGTCACACATATTGTATGACGTGGCACACATATTGTATGACGTGGCACACATATTGTGTGACCTGTCACACATATTGTATGACCTGTCACGCATATTGTATGAAGTGGCATACATATTGTGTGACCTGTCACACATACTGTATGACGTGGCACACATATTGTATGACGTGGCACACATATTGTGTGACCTGTCACACATATTGTATGACGTGGCACACATATTGTATGATATGGCATACATATTGTGTAACCTGTCACACATAATGTATGACGTGGCACACATATGTATGACGTGGCACACATATTTTATGACGTGGCACACATATTGTGTGACCAGTCACACATATTGAATGACGTGGCACACATATTGTATGACGGGGCACACATATTGTGTGACCTGTCACACATATTTTAAGACGTGGCACACATATTGTATGATGTGTCACACATATTGTGTGACCTGTCACACATATTGCATGACCTGTCACACATATTGCATGACGTGGTACACATATTGAATGACGTGGCACACATATTGCATGACGTGGCATACATATTGTATGACGTGGCACACATATTGCAGGACGCGGCACACATATTGCATGGCTTGGCAAACATATTGCATGACGTGGCACACATATTGCATGACGTGGCACACATATTCCATGACGTGGCATACGTATTGTATGACGTGGCACACTTATTGCATGACGTGGCGCACATATTGCATGACGTGGCACACATATTTTATGACGTGCCACACATATTGCATGACGTGGCACACATGATGCATGACGTGGCACACATATTGTATGACGTGGCACACATATTGCATGACTTGGCACACATATGCACTCACACGTGCTGATTTTTATTTTATTTTTCCAGATTTGTAGCGAGTTGAATCAGCAATTACAATGGGAACTACATTTCACTGCTGCATAATATTCATAGCTTTGTTCCATGGCAGCTTTGGTGGTGAGTAAACAGAGTTCACAAGCGGGGAGACCATAAATTAACCTGAGCGATACTAATTGCATTTCTATATCAATGTCAAGGTTATTAAGAGTGTTAGAACAATGTTTGTACTAATTGCATTTCTATATCAATATCAAGGTTATTGAGAGTGTTAGAAAAATGTTTGTCGCTGAATACATTTGTGAGAAGTTTGATGTAAATATTCTGAGAATGGAGGCCCATGCAAATATAAAAGTTTTTGTAATATAAACAGCATCCAACCTTTTAAACTCTGCTTCAAACCGAAAATGGAAATTCATCAGCAAATGGCATGCACTTTTCAAACATAGATACTGTAAAAATCAATTGAGGGTCTCCGTACCGAGAAGGGGTGCAGCAGGCACAGACAAAAATTGTAGCTTCGCTCTTTTACTTATTTTTTGATCTGTATATATGTGTATATATACATAAACCTTGCGTATGACATAAACCTCGCTCGCAACACATTGGAACATTGTATGTCCTTACAAATTAAATAAAAAATAACGTACCACCTTTCAATTCTATGTCCCGAGTGTATTAAGACGAAGGTGCCCGAGTGAAACAAAAAGTAATGCTTTTCGATGCTATGTGCCAAAGTAAATACTATAGTAGAGATCATGAATAATGATCTCGACATCTTTCAACACTCATCACAAGAACCAACAAAGAAGTTCAAAGAGACTTCGTATGAGTGGTGAAAGGTTAAAATTAATGTTTACAAGTTATGAGTTATCATAACACAAACAACGAAAAATATAAGGGACTGCTTAGCATCCCAACGGGCAGTCAAGTCAGGAAGAGG
Source organism: Pachypsylla venusta (assembly GCA_012654025.1). NCBI lineage: Eukaryota > Metazoa > Arthropoda > Insecta > Hemiptera > Aphalaridae > Pachypsylla > Pachypsylla venusta. The sequence continues at coordinate 21,462,556 of CM022882.1, forward strand.
TTTCACGAGATCACAAGCTGGTTATAAGTTATTCTGCAACCCCACTGGAGCGTTCCTCATTCCATCATCTTCCATACAGGCTGGATTTGACTCAAAGGACAACAAACTACAAGTCCTACGATAGAACCCTGGACCCTTAGATAATACATAAAATGTCAACAAAAAAAAACGTCTTAGCATGGCAGAATTAAGGAAAGCAACGCCTACTCCAAATAAAATGAGGAGAAAGTAAAGCAAGAGGACGCTTGATACATTTCTGAGAAGTGTATCAAGCGACATAACAGTCTCAGATCTAATAATTTAGACGAAACAAATGCTGGTCTTGGAATAGTCTAGAAAAACACCTTCTAAGCAAAACCTTTATATGTATAATAATACCTCTAAATGTTTTTTTTGTTTTTTTATAGAATCTTTGGGAGAGGAGCCCCATGCAGAAATTTGGGATGATGGTGGTATTTTTGCGCCTATTGCTCTAGAATCACATCCAAGAGATGACAACCTAGAAGAAATATGGAATACATTTTTAGATGAATTTGAGAATATTAATATAGGATCATCTCAAAGAGAGGAAACTAAAGAAGAAACATGGTATAAAATTTCAGATAGATTAGAGACTATTAAAAAAGAAATGTCAGTTCTACGACCCTTTATGGCCACTGCGAGAACACATATGGCCGACATACAAAATCAAGAGTTGTTCAAAGAACAGGATGTTATAAAACTTCAAATTGCTTTATTGAATGAAGAGGTAGCAGATAAAAAGTCAATATTTGAATCTGTAGCTCATGAAATTAAAAATATAAAATATGATATGAACTGTTATATTGATAGACATGGTGGTTGCGATGATATTGAAATAATACGAACACAAATCAAGAAATTACAGAAAGAATATATCAAATTAAGACTTGAGCTGTATGATATGGAAAATGGATTAAAGTGGATGAATGATGAGAATGAACAAGTAAAAATCACTACGAAAGGTAATTCGCAAGTATACTCTTCGTCTGAAGAGAGAGAAGAAGGCTCTCCGTCTGAATACAGTGATAAAGGCTCTCCGTCTGAATACGGAGAAGAAGGCTCTCCGTCTGAATACAGAGAAGAAGGCTGTCCGTCTGAATACAGAGTTGAGGGCTTTCCGTCTGAATACAGAGAAGGCTCTCCGTCTGAATACAGAGAAGAGGGCTTTCCGCCTGAATACAGAGAAGAAGGCTTTCCGCCTGAATACAAATACAGAAAGGAAGGCTCTCCGCCTGAAGACAGAGAAGAAGACTCTTCGTCTGAAGACAGAGTAGAAAGCTCTTCGTCTGAAAATAGAGAAGAAATATCTTTGTCTGAAGACAGAGGAGGAGCATATTCGTCTGGAAACAAAAAAGGATGCTCTTCGAAACAAAAAAAAAGATTCTTGCGCTGGAGAAAAAAAAAAAGCTCTCCGTCTGAACACAGAGAAGAAGGCTCTCCGTCTGAAGACAGAGTAGAAAGCTTTTCGTCTGAAGACAGAGGAGAAGCATCTTCGTCTGGAAACAGAAAAGGAGGCTCTTCGAAACTAAAAAGTATGTTCGGTTGGAAGAAAAAATCGTCATAGGAGAAAGAAGGAAAATCATACTATTTTCATTTTTAATCGGCTATTTATATTGTTTGGGACATTTATTAATTGAATAAATGATAACATTTCTAAAATATAATTCCTTTATTTTTTTATTTTATTTTCTAATATACAGTATGTCCCAAAATGACCGGTCACCCCCCACCCCTTAACTTTTGAACGGCTTAGAATTTTTGAATTTTGAAAAGCTCTAGGGATAGGAACAAGGCCATGGCCAATCGAATGGTTATGGTGAGATCCAGGTTCGACCCCGGGAAGCGACTTTTATTGACAAAAAGTGTCGATATCTCAAGAAATTTAAATGGAATGGTACAAATATTTTTTGTTCAAATAACAGTTCAAATGAAATAAGGAAAAAAAATCCCTTTCATTTTTTTTTCAAAAAAATCAGGGGCGGAGATAGAGGGGTATAAATTTTAATATTGTTACACCCTGTATAACGGTATTAATTTTAAACTTTGATGTAAATGTTCCCTCATTGTGTTCCAGAAAAGGATCCTCATCTACCTAAATCATCAAAAATCATTGTTTGGGACATTTATTGATTGAATAAATGATAACATTTCTAAATTATAATTCCTTTATTTTTTTATTTTATCTTTTTATATAAAATATGTCCAAAAATGACCGATCAACCCNTGTAAGGTGATTATTCAGGACAGACAGTCATAACTGACCTGAATAAGGGCACCTTTTAGCGAAAAAAGAAAAACATTGACCTTTTCTTTTCTTTCATAGCAAGGCCAGAAGAATGAGAAAATTTCAATGCAATTACATAGGAAATTAGATGGAAGTTATTTCCTATGTAATCCTAGGGGCCCCTCTGTGAAAGAATTGAGAAGGTGAATGTTTTTCTTTTTTCGCTAACAGGTTTCCCAATTTAGGTTAGTTATCACTGATTGTCCTGAATAATCACCTTACTACAGACTATCTACCCGAAAATTGCCGTTTTCAAATGGCTTATATTAAACTTCCAGGAGAAAAATAATATTCGACTTTGTCCTCTTAAGACACTGATGAAAATAAAAATTTGCACTTTTGATGATTTCGGTAGATGAGGAACCTTTTTTAGAACACAATGAGGGAACTTGTACATCAAAGTTTAAAATTAATACCGTTATACAAGTAACAAATTTAAAATTTATACCCCTCTAGCTCCGCCCCTGATTATTTTTTTGAAAAAATGAAAGGGAAAGTTTTTTTCTTATTTTATTTGTACTCTTATTTGAGCAAAAAATACCCGGTTCTCACCATAACCATTCGATTGGCCATGACCCTTTTTATATCCCTAGAGCTTTTCAAAATTCAAAAATTCCAAGCCGTTCAAAAGTTAAGGGGGGGGGGTGACCGGTCATTTTGGGACATACTGTATAAAATTCTCGTGCCACGGTGTTTGTTACTATACTCCTCCAAAACGGCTTAACCAAAACGGTTTTCAATAAATTAGGAACAATTTTTGAAATGGTCCTGCGATTTGCGCAGGAATTTTAGAAAAAGAAGAAAAACAACAACAACATTCAATGATAAATTTCTAAATAGTGTTAGAAGTGTTAGACACATCATCTCTGCTCCTCTTGCTATATTATTTAATACCAGCGTCAGGTCTGGAACTTTCCCTAAGGGATGGAAGTCTTCAATTGTGGTTCCCATTTTCAAGAAAGGTTCAAAACTCGATGCTTCAAATTATCGCCCAATTTCTCTTCTGTCTACATTTTCCAAAATCTTTGAAAAAATTGTCTATTCTCATATGTATTCTTATATTGATAAATTGTCTATTCTCTTTGAAAAAATTGTCTATTCTCATATGTATTCTTATCTTCTTCTTCTTCTTCTTCTTTCACTCACCTTTTCCCAATTTTATTTGGGGTCGGCGTTCTCTTCTCTAATTCTGCCCCGCCATAACTTCCTATCTAACGCTTCCTCCCGTCTCCAACCTTTTTCTCTCATATCTTCCTCGACCTTATCCTTCCATCTCAGCTTTGGTCTCCCTCTCTTTCTCTTCCCCTCTATACCCATTTTCTCTACCTTTTTGGACACGTAACTCTCATCTCTCCTCTCTTATATTGATAAATATTTATGTTCTTCACAACATGGCTTCCGTTGTAAAAAAATCCACCGTCACTAATCTAGCAGACTTTCTACATTATGTCTCTCCATTTGTTTCAAATCGTCGCCAAGAGGACGCTGTTTATTTTGATGAATCCAAGGCCTTTGACAGTGTGCATCTACCTCTTCTTCTGCACAAACTTCATCGATATGAATTTTCTTCATTCAATGGATGGAAAGTTTTCTTTTTGTTAGGTTGTTCAAGGTCAGAATCAACAAATGTTTCTCTTCAGTTTTCAACATTAAATCTAGCGTTCCGCAAGGCAGCACTTTGGTTCCATTAATGTTTCTAATTTTTATCAATGATATTTCTACAGCACTCAATTCTTCATATTTTTCTCTTTTTGCTGATGATCTGAAAGTTGCTATTGGCTATGATCGTGAGCATCAACAAGGTGGCCAGATTCTTCGTCAATCCGACATTGATAAAATTTTAAATTGGTTTTCTTCTAATTACTTGTTTGTAAACATCTCAAAAACGAAAGTCATTACATTTACAAGACGAATCAATTGGAATCTGGCTCACTATTATGTTGGATCTTCAGAAATTTCACGTGTCAATAACATAACTGATTTGGGTATTCTGCTTGATTCCAAAATTCTATTCAGCCTTAATACTTCCAATCTTGTTTCAAAGGCACTTTCCACTGATTACAATAACATAACTGATTTGGGTATTCTGCTTGATTCCAAACTTCTATTCAGCCTTAATACTTCCAATCTCGTTTCAAAGGCACTTTCCCGTTTTGGTCTCATACTTAAATTATGTGGAAATTTGAAATCCAAACAGTTATTCATTTGTTCTTCTTCATATTTGTTCGGTCAAAACTTGAATATGGGTCCATCATCATCAGTGGCCGATTGAGCATTACCAATGCTAGTCGCGTTGAAAATGTTCAACGTGAATTTCTTGGTCGATTTTATGACAGGTTTTGGCGTGGTCGTCTGTTCTATTCCTATGACAATATGCTTCATCTCCATATTGCTATACTGTCTGACCGTCGTGAATTCACTGCTGCTAAATTTGTTTTTAATGCACTCCATAATAATGTCGACTCGCTATCTCTCATATCAAATATAATGTTGAAGGTTAGGCAATATCCCAAACGTCTGTTTAAAAATTCCTTCTGTCTTGCTCATGTTTCTCCTGATCCCTATTTTTTCTGTCTATCTCCTGCTAATAAATTGGCTGCTATGGGTGTCAGTGGCGGCCCCTAAATATTTAGCCTGGGGGGCTACATGCCCCCCAGGCATTGCTAAAATGCAATAGAAGTTGATTTTTTGGCATAACATAACTGATTTAGGTNTCATGAAGCGAAGCGGGCGTATCCTGCTAGTATCAAATATAATGTTGAAGGTTAGACAATATCCCAATCGTCTGTTTGAAAATACCTTCTGTCTTGCTCATGTTTCTCCTCCTGATCCCTATTTTTTCTGTCTGTCTGCTGCTAATAAATGTGCTGCTATTGGTGTTGACTTTTTCAACAGTGCTGAGATTTTCTTTTCCGTAAAAAGACAGCTTGACGTGAACCCTCAAGCCCTTTTACAAAACTGATTGAATCCAGTTCAAATTTGT
>CM022882.1:21467943-21478890 GCA_012654025.1 Pachypsylla venusta
AGGATACTAACTACTTATTGACGGGCACAGAGATGTTACCCAAAACCCAAAAGATTATATACATGTATTGAACCCATGGGAGATTATGTTGAAAAATAAGACACAGTGGGTTTTTATTTTTGTTCTAGGTAAGGCATGGACCTTGGAAGCATTCCTTTTAAGTCCCCTGTGGATAGGGGGACTTAAGAAGAATAATTCCAAGACAACCAAGTACATGCCAGTCGTAAAAGATGACTAAGGGAAGGGTCGGAAACGATATCTTTTCCATTACCCATGCAGAAAGCAAGGAGAAGCTACTGCATTATCCGTAAGGATTCTCAAGTATCAACAACTCATGGTCAGTTGTTGAAAATCCAGCCCCACGGCTGTTAAGCTATGATGATGAGATGTCTTAATGCAGAAAGCAAGGAGAAGCTACTGCATTATCCGTAAGGATTCTCAAGTATCAATGACTCAGGGCGAGTTGTTGCAAACAATTATAATAGATGATAATGAGAGCACAATAAAATTCAATTCACAATTCAAAGAATTGGCTGATTCATAGAATTTGCTGATGGGCCTGATTGGTCCAACGAATGCCTCATGCTGTCATTCGAAGACAACTAGTATAGGTTTGATTTTTTTTTTCTATCCGATCTCCGTGGTCGAGTTGTTAAGATCATTAACTCTTGATCCAGAGATTTTGGGTTCGAATTCCGAAAGTTTGAATAACCCGGCCTGTAACCTTCGATATATTATGTTCATAAAACACAATCCCCTATGGATAGGGGGACTTAAAAAGAATACTTCTAAGGCAACCAAGTGCATGCCAGTCGTAAAAGGCGACTAAAGGAAGAGGTGTAAGATACGAAATCGGAAACAATATCTTTTCCATTATCCATGCAGAAAGCAGGGAGACGCTTCTGTATTATCCGCGAGGATTCTCAAAGATTCGACAACTAGTAGCGAGTTGTTGTAAACCAGCCCCATGGCTGTTAACCTATGATGATGATGATGTTAAGGTTAGGCCACGAACTTTTGATACCGCCCTCACAAAATCGTAGTTGTCTCGATTTCGTATCTTACACCATAATTATTCTTTGGTTTCAGATTTGTGTTCTGGTGTTGGCTGCCACTGCTTTGGCCGAAGAAAAGAAAGCAACATCAACAACAACAATTAAAGAAGTAAAAGACACCAAAAATGAAAAGAGAGGCTTGTACGGTTTGGGCTATGGAATACAACATGGTTACGGAGGAGGTTATGAAGGTGGTTACGGGGGCAGTTATGGAGGTTACGGGGGCGGCTATGGTGGCTATGGACATTCTGGTATAGGCATTATTAGCTCTGATTATTCTCATGGTATCAGTGGAGGTTATGGTGATTCAAGTTCGTACGGTGGTTACGGCGGTTACGGCGGTTATGCTGGTGGTTACGGATATGGATCTGGTTTTGGTTCGGGTGGAGGTTTTGGTTCTGGAGGTGGTTACGGTCCAAATGAAGGAGTTCTAAGACAAGTTACCTATCATAGAGAAGTACCAGTTCCAGTACCAGCTCCAGTACCCGTTCCAGTTGAAAGAAGAGTTCCCGTTCCAGTGAGAGTTCCAGTTCCCGTTCATATTGATAGACCTGTTCCATATCCAGTAGAAAAACCATACCCAGTTCCAGTAGAAAAACCGGTTCCATATCCAGTAGAGAAACCTGTTCCAGTTCCAGTAAAAGTTCCGTACAAAGTTGAAGTACCAAGTCCATATCCAGTAGAGGTACCCAAACCATATCCAGTTACAGTAGAAAGAACCGTACCTGTGCCAGTACCACAACCGGTTTACATTCAAAGATTAGTACCAGTAAGTGTTGGAGGAGGAGGCGGCGGACTAGGTGGAGGTTATGGTGGTGGCTATGGAGGTAGCTCATACTCTAGTGGTTTAGGAGGATATGGCGGATCATACTCTAGTGGAGGATACAGTGGTTTAGGATCCTCATACGGTGGGTCAAGTGGATACTCCAGTAGTTTGGGAGGATATGGACATGGCTCAAGTGGCTATTCAAGTGGTTTGGGAAGCTCATATGGAGGAGGCTCATATGGACACGGTGGTGGCTCGTACTCCGGTGGTTCATTGGGTTCTTACGGTGGCGGAAGTTATGGCCATGGTGGATCCAGTGGTATAGGATACAGTAGTACATACTCCAGCGACTATGGATACGGCAGCGGAGGTGGTTCATATGGTGGAGGTCATGGAGGCAGCTCTTACTCAAGTGGTTTAGGAGGCTCTTACTCCAGTGGAAGCTACGGTCATTAAGCTAGTGGGATACCTTAGTTCATATGGTGGAGGATATGGTCATGTAAGCAGCTCTTACTCTAGTGGTTTAGAAGGCTCTTACTCCAGTGGAAGCTACGGTCATTAAGCTAGTAGGATACCTTAGTTCATATAGTGGAGGATATGGTCATGGAGACAGCTCTTACTCTAGTGGTTTAGAAGGCTCTTACTCCAGTGGAAGCTACGGTCATTAAGCTAGTAGGATACCTTAGTTCATATAGAGGAGGATATGGTCATGGAGACAGCTCTTACTCTAGTGGTTTAGAAGGCTCTTACTCCAGTGGAAGCTTCGGTCATTAAGCTAGTAGGATACCTTAGTTCATATAGTGGAGGATATGGTCATGTAGGCAGCTCTTACAGCTTACAAATCAACTAGTTTACTTCAGCTTACAAATCAACTAGTTTACTTCAGTTTACAAATCAACAAGTTTGCTTCAGTTTACAAATCAACTAGTTTGCTTCAGTTTACAAATCCACTAGTGATATTTTCAATAATTAACCTTTGGAAATAACAAAAAGACAGTAAATACAAAAGTATTAACATTTTATATGTGCATAAAATTGAATGATCAGTATTTCCCCCTATTGGACATCACAGGCTATTTCACTGAGTGAGATCTATAGTTTACAGAATTACTAGAGAATAAATTTGTAAATAAAGTACAAAAACAGGTGCATTTAATTAGCTATCCTTCTTTATAACATACTAGCTGTTTTTCCGTGCTTCGCTACGGTTACAAAATTCAACAACTCAATTTTAGATTTTTGGTGGAACCGACCCCCAGAGTGAACACGGCTCCTATTTAGAAAAGTCAATATTTTACTTTATGCANCCGGCTATAGCCCCCCCGAATTTTTTTGACATGTGAAACACGAGTTTATATCATCTAACCCTGTGCTTCTTTTTCAATGTCACGCAGAGGGAAAGGTGTTTCATTCTTACATAACAAAGTGCAAAGTTAGGGCGATTTAACTTTTTTGTTACATATTTTCAAATTTTAAGTAGTTGTACCTACCTCGCTTTTTATATTACCTATTAGAATTTGTGGTTATGTGTTAACTAGTTGAGTAGAGTTTTTAATAATTACATTTTTAACTCAAATAAGCTAGGTGGGTTTCACCAAGATACTAAAGCCCTATATTTACACTTTGTTTACATTATCTCTTTGTGAAACTAGTTGGGTTCAACACCACGACGCTGTTATGGTACCTAGTTGGTTTGCCCCCCACCCCCCGAAAAAAAAATCTGTGTACGCCCCTGAAAATATTCATTCAATCAAATTGACTGTTATAACATAAGGTCTAAATATATCAGATTGACAACCTTAATACAAAATAAACTGGTTTATAATAAAACCATCTAATATGAGACTGGTTTGTAATAATACCATCTAATATGAGACTAGTTTGTTATAATACCATCTAATATGAGACTCTTCCCTTTATTTTCCGTGTAAATAGATGTTACTTGTATTTATTTTCTGTATATTTATTTAATAAAAGTATTAATCGTAATGGCCAACTCGTTTGTTCTTTATTATTTGACCACACGAAATGAGGTCTAGGTTTTAACCCCATGATTATTCTTTCTATTCTACGATAACTCTCCATGTCTGCTTTTGATGACGCTTAGTATAAATGTAAATGTATATTTCTTTGTGTTATTATGTCACAATTTTAGTGGGCTTTATAGCATTACAAGTTATTCTCAACAATCACTCCAGAATCACTAAGCCTAAGCTACAATTAAACAATATCCTTATAATGGTATACCACTTGTCGCTATTACCATAGCTGCTCAATGTTCTCAGGAGACTGAGTTACCCTCAATCACAACCAGACCAAGTAGAAAATTTGAAAAAACCTTTATCAAATTTTCAACCCGTCCAGGAATCGAACCCGGAAACTCCTTGTTGCAAGCCGAGTGTGATGCGCACTCTGTCACGGAGACGTCGATGAAGCTTAGTAAGGACATTTATTAAGCCAGCGTCTATGGCACGTTGAATACATTAGTTAGATCAATGAAGTTGAGCAATGTCCAGCGAGGCTGTACCATCTGGGTGTCCACGTGGGTTCGCGCCCTCGTAAGAACTTTAAACTTGATGCCTATTCATATCAATTTCATACAAGAAATTGAAAAATACAACTAAGGTCGAAGTGTAATATATTGTTGGCCACTAATTAGCGATTGAAGGCCGCTTTTTGTCGGTTCCGCCTAAAACCAGAATGGAAAGAGCTGGAACTTGAAATTTGGTGCCTTTCATAGTGGCGGCTGCTCCTTATTCTTCTTCCCCCAAAAAGGGAAAGCGTTTATCTTAACGCTTATATTGATAAAATAATAAATAAAAACAAAACAAAATTCAAAAATTCTCGGCATATTTAAAAAAATATCAGATAAACATTTGAGAATAATGTCCTACATTTACCGGTGATTATAGACAATCACCAATTATCTACTTTTACCGTAACATATAGATTGTTAAAAATACCTTGTAATGCTATAATGCCCACAAAAATAAAAATTCAATGACAGTATTGATTGTTTATGTGAAAAAAAAAATGCATATTAGATTAGTTGATGAAAATTAATATAATTAGTTCTGAATTTTAATTGAGAATAAAAATACCTTTCCGGTTCAGCGGCTATGAAGAGAAAGGGAAAGAACTTGAAAAAATATATCCCTTTAATTTCTATAACTTGCTAGTTGCTTAAAATATCTGCTGTTTATTTGCAAAAAAGATATCGGGCATAATGCTTTATACTCAAAAACTCTAGAAAATTTACAATATAATTCGGATCTTTTCCCTTTTTATTTCAAAATAATAGGAGAAAAGATCGATCCTATTTACACAGGACTTCGGGCCTGCTCATAAATCATTGTATTATAATATTTTATTTTATTTTTAAATAAAAAATGCGCGATTTGAGGGGAATTTTTATTTTCCCTCCTCTCAAATAGGGGTACGTTTCTTCTGAAAGAAAAATCTCGATGTGGCCAAACATTTCCGGAGAAACCAACAGAAACCAATTCAAACAATTTTCAAGTAATGGAACATAGAGGAACAACTGCAAATTTATAAAAAAAACTATACATCTAACCCACGGCTTAGGGCTCCAAATTAGGCTGGGATTCAAATTAATTAATCAATTCAAACAATTTTCATGGTAGTTAATAGATAATACATTATCTTTAATTTTATTTTTATATTAGGGAGTACTACGACTCAAATAATATTTGATCTAACATGAGCCAAACAATTTTTAAAAAATATGGCAACACTGTGATAACGAATCAACAACATCAAAATATTTGTTAACACTCAAAATATAATCAATAAATTGTTTTTTCTTTTATTGAAAATCAATTTCTTGCAATCAATATCGACTTTTTTCCTATTTGGAAATAACCCTAATTAAATAAAAAGTGTTTATCAATTTAGATTCTGTTAGAAAATAAGTGTTTTCTCAATAAAATAAACATTGCATTCAGTGTTAGCCGCACTAACTTAGCCTCCTTAGGACAATTGAGAATAGGATATTGGAGTGATTGTTGAGAATACCTTGTAATGTTATGATGCCCACAAAAATGTGACATAAGATAAAGAAATATATCTACATTTCTATGTCTTATGTCACACTTTACTTTTTATATATGCGTCTGGAGTAGTGCGACAATTTTAAATAAAATACTTTTAAGGTAAGTTAAAAATTTTCTATTTCATTTTTTGCATGTTTGTTTTAATTTTTTTTGAAATTGTAATGTTGCCCTCCCAGGCCGTCACTGCTACTAGAAAAGAACGAACAACTTGTAATATAATTCAATAGACGTCTCTGTTGCAGAGTGTACATCACCCTCCCTCCCCCCGACTTGCACTAGGAGGTTCAATTCCTGGTAGGGTTGAAAAAGGTTCTATTTCGATTTTTCTACTTGGTCTGTTTGTGTTTGGAAGTAACTCAGACTCCGGAGCACAATTGAGTAGCTATGATAATAGCGGCAAGTAGAAGGATCATAAGGTAATTTGTACATGTAGCTTGCTTAGTAATATTGTTAGATAATTGGTGATTGTATACAATCACCGGTAAATGTAGGAAATTATTTTCAAGAATGGTGCTAGAGTTTAATCGAGGCATGGCCGATCAAAACGTTTCCTAACCTCTCTGCGGGGGGGACGTTCATCTTAACGCATATATTGATAANTTTTTTTTTTTTTTTTTTTGTCAATAATGATTTCATCTGTCAAAAAGGCAGAGTTTTTTTTTCTTTATTCACTATTATTTATTTCTCATTTTCAAAACATTTTGTAGAATAGGACTAAATGACCAAAACACAACAAATCAATTTTTTTCAATTTTTATTTTTATTTACAAAAAAAAATAATCTAAAACTAAAAGCAAGAGGTATATTTGAACTTTTACAACCAAATGGATGAAAGACCAAAAGGCCTCGAAAAGTGTCCAAACAAAATTGTAGGCTGTGAGAGAACAGTCGTGGGTTCGAATCCCGCCCGGTGCGAAAATTTTCTGATCGATATTTCTCGTTTCCGGAATGGCATGGCTGTAAGTAGGAGTACCCTGAAATAATGCGAAAACGGTTCCGGGGCATATTTTTTTTTAAAAAAAAGTCTGTGAGAACACCAGCCTATGAAATAAATGGATTCACCAAATGGTTGATGGCAGAGGAAAAAGTTAGTTTTGGAGTGACTAGGCGTATTGAGATGAATGGAACAGTAAAACCATCCATCCTCGATGATGGAAGCGTTAGTGGTAATGACTGTGTCCAATGGAGTATGAACCTCCACCAAGACCACTGTATCCTAAAGAGCTACCTTCTAGGGCATGTTCGGCTCCAGTTCCCAGATGAAGTGTATCGTGGTGATGGACATGGTATGGGATCTTTCTTTCAATGTACACTGGACGTGGAACTGGAACGGCAACCTTTCTTTCTACGGTAACTGGGTATGGTTTTTCTACTGGAACTGGATATGGTCTTGGTACTTCAACTTTGTATGGTACTTTGACTGGATATGGAACTGGTTTTTCTACTGGTACTGGAACTGGTTTTTCTACTGGAACTGGATATGGTCTTTCTACTGGATATGGAACTGGTCTGTCAACATGAACAGTAACTGGAACTCGGACTGGAACAGGAACGGTTCTTTCAACTGGAACGGGTACTGGAGAGGGTACTGGAACAGCTACTTCTCTGTGATACGTGATTTGTCTTAAAACGCCTTCATTTGGACCGTAAGATGCGCCACTAGCAATACCTCCACCAATACCGCTTCCAAGTCCAGATCCAAGTCCAGCTCCGTATCCAAGTCCAGCTCCAGACCCAAGTCCAGCTCCGTATCCAAGTCCAGCGCCAGATCCANTTCGATGAATAAATGATAACACGTTTGATCAAAATCGGGCAATGCGTTCAAGAGTTATCGGGGAACCGAAAAACAATCGTTATCGGGGAAGTTATCGGGTAACCGAAAAACAGACGTTATCTGGGGTACCGAAAAACAGACGTTATCGGGAACCGAAAATTCAAAAAGACGTTTATAGGGTTTAAAAGAGGTTCTGTCTTTTTTTCGTTTTTACGTTTCTCTAACATGTAAAGGTCATTCGTGACGGGGATTTTATCCCCCATTCGCTGGAAGCTTACCAACTAACTACCCATATTGATCTCACCCATTCTAGAGTTGAACCGTCATCATGAAGGCTCGAATCTACGTGGTCACTGACCAATTGTAAAACCTCGTTGGACGTTACGAGAACCGGTGTGCCATAAGAACCTGACATTGTTTGGTCAATTGGTCGAGTGATCCGCAAAGGACGAGAGTACTCAGTCCAGCGGTCTAAGAACGGTAAGCGTAAGCTATCTAAAAGTTAAACAGTAGACCACCTTTATCCTAGAGAGTCCCCAGTCAGGCGTTCTAAGAACGGTAAGCGTAAGCTATCTAAAAGTCAAACAGTAGACCACCTTTATCCTAGAGAGTCCTCAGTCCAGCGGTCTAAGAACGGTAAGCGTAAGCTATCTAAAAGTCAAACAGTAGACCACCTTTATCCTAGAAAGTCCTCAGTTAGGCGTTCTAAGAACGGTAAGAGGAAGTCAAACAGTAGACTACCGTTAATCCTAGAGAGTCCTCAGTCCACCGTTCTAAGAACGGTAAAAGGAAGTCAAACAGTAGACTACCGTTAATCCTAGAGAGTCCTCAGTCCAGCGGTCTAAGAACGGTAAGAGGAAGTCAAACAGTAGACTACCGTTAATCCTATAGTCTTCAGTCCATCGTTCTAAGAACGGTAAGAGGAAATCAAACAGTAGACTACCGTTAATCCTAGAGAGTTAAACACTAGACTACCGTTAATCCTAGAGAGTCCTCAGTCCAGCGGTCTAAGAACGGTAAGAGGAAGTCAAACAGTAGACTACCGTTAATCCTAGAGAGTCCTCAGTCCACCGTTCTAAGAACGGTAAGAGGAAGTCAAACAGTAGACTACCGTTAATCCTAGAGAGTCCTCAGTCCAGCGGTCTAAGAACGGTAAGAGGAAGTCAAACAGTAGACTACCGTTAATCCTAGAGATTTAAACAGTAGTCTACCGTTAATCCTAGAGAGTCCTCATCATCAGTCCTAGAAGAGCTCATCAAACCAGTTATTGCACTGAACTTCTCATCGTAACAGATTAAATATCAAGTGGATTATGTAAATGTAGAATTTCTCTGTGGTAAGGCCCAATGGCTTATTCACAATTGTTATGGGTATCACAGCATTACTAAGAAGTTAAGCCAAAACGGTAAGAGATATCGAAAAACTGATGAGAATGGACCCCCCCCCAAAAAAAACATAGGCCGAAACTCCAGAAAATATCAGAATTTAAAAATGTCGAACCGTTTTCGAGTAATCGTTTTTTTGACCAAATTTGGCAGGTCATGGTCCAGTATCTTAAATTTTGTCCCGACAACATATCAACACAGAGCGAGAAAGTTTTAGGTGGCCTTTTAAAACCTTAATTTGGAACATAGTTTGCAAAAAAAGGTCCAACCGTTTTCGAGTTATGGTAGTTTTTGCGATTTTTGTAAGGGGAATTATAGAATACTATTAGCTTCCGATTTTCGAAAGGAAAATCATAGAATACTATTAGCACGGGAACGGCCATGCCTGTAAGTCGCCAATCTATAGGCCGTAGCGAAGCACGGGCGAAACAACTATAGTAAATAATGCGCATTGTTATAGATATAATGGACTTCTGATACAATGTATTCTGTAAAGTGCTGCGCATTGCACTCGGTTTGAACCTGCAGAGTGCGCATCACATTTGGTTTGTACCAGGGAGGTTCCGGTTTCGATTCCTGGACGGGTCGAAAATTTGATAAAGGTTTGTTCAAATTTTCTACTTGGTCCGGTTGAGATTGGGGGGTAACTCAGCCTCCTGAGGACAATTGAGTAGCTATGGTAATAGCGACAGGTAATAGCATTATAAGGAAATTGTTAATGTGTAGCTTAGGCTTAGTGATATTTGAATGATTGTTGGAAATACCTTGTAATGCTATAATGCCCACTAAAATTGTGACATAATAACACAAAGAAATTTACGTTTACATACATAAATAAATCCCAATTTAATGAACTTGGAAGAAATAAATTTAAAAAAAATGTAAATGTATATTTTATTGTGTTATTATGTCACAATTTTAGTGGGCATCATAGCATTACAAGGTATTTTCCACATTAACTCCAATATTAATAAGCCTAAGCTACACTTTTAACAATTTCCTTATAATGCTACCACTTGGCGCTATTACCATAGCTACTCAATTGTCCTCAGGAGGCTGAGTTACCCCGAAACACAACCAGACCAAGTAGAAAATTTGAAAAAACCTTTTTCAAATTTTTGACCCGTCCGGGAATTGAACCCGGAACCTCCGCGGTGCAAGCCGAGTATGATGCGCACTCTGCCACGGAGACGGGGGAAATTGGATAAAGAAAGATAAATTTTAATACTTACAAAGATCTTCATAATTAATCCAAAAGACTTTTTCCTGATCAGACTCGAAAAAACTCACAAAAATTTGTCAATAAAAATCACTGATGATCAATGTACACCTCTTGCTTGATTGAGATATAATGGACTTCTGATAGATTGCATCCTGTAAAATAATCCTTATATAACTACTATAAAGAAAAATATTCATTAGGCCAANATCATCCTCAATGTGTTTGCCTTCACGGTAGAGTTAATATTAGATGTATCATTATGGAATATAGAACTGTACCAGGGACGGATCGTCAATTGTAGAACTTCTCCCTTCAAATTGTACTAGCGGTAGAATCAGCTACCTAAAAGTAGGTGGAATTTGTAGAATCATCCTCAATGTGTTTGCCTTCACGGTAGAGTTAATATTAGATAGTGTACAGGGGGAATGAAGTATACAGGGGTAATGTGGTATACAGGAGGAATGTGGTGTACAGGGGGAATGTGGTGTACAGGGGGAATGTAGTATACAGGGGTAATGTGATGTACAGGAGGAATGTGGTGCACAGAGGAAATGAAGTTCCATTTTTGGATTATACGTGTCCCAAAAGTCCGAGACCGCCTGAATATTTTTTGAACCGCTTTATGTGGAGTTTTGAAATTTTGCATGGTATTATATCCTAAATTAAACCACC
>CM022882.1:21507346-21521530 GCA_012654025.1 Pachypsylla venusta
AAAAACAACAACAAAAACAAGAAAAATAACATGAACAACAACAGCAACAAGAAAAACAACAACAAGAAAAATAACATCAACAACAAGAACAACAGCAACAACAAAAACAACAACAGCAACAAGAAAAACAACAACAAAAACAAGAAAAATAACATCAACAACCAGAACAACAGCAACAACAAAAACAACAACAAAAACAAGAAAAATAACATGAACAACAACAGCAACAAGAAAAACAACAACAAGAAAATAAACATCAACAACAAGAACAACAGCAACAACAAAAACAACAACAGCAACAAGAAAAACAACAACAAAAACAAGAAAAATAACATCAACAACCAGAACAACAGCAACAACAAAAACAAGAAAAATAACATCAACAACAAGAACAACAGCAACAAGAAAAACAACAACAGCAACAAAAACAACATCACCTTCCATGATAATCATTTTCAGGTGTTAACTCGATCGCCAATGAAAATGGTTTTGGGCACCCCTGGTCTATTCATTGATTTAAGATGTTTGATTACGGTAATAATATGAAAACTAAAGTCGATCGCCAATGAAAATGGTTTTGGGCACCCCTGGTCTATTCTATGATTTAAGATGTTTGATTACGGTAATAATATGAAAACTAAAGTCGATCGCCAATGAAAATGGTTTTGGGCACCCCTGCTCTATTCTATGATTTAAGATGTTTAATTACGGTAATAATATGAAAACTAAAGTCGATCGCCAATGAAAATGGTTTTGGGCACCCCTGCTCTATTCATTGATTTAAGATGTTTGATTATGGAAGTCGATCGCCAACCGAAAATGGGTTTGGGCACCCCTGCTCTTTTCTATGATTTAAGATGTTTGATTACGGAAGTCGATCTCCAACTGAAAATGAGTTTGGGCACCCCTGCTCTATTCTATGATTTAAGATGTTTGATTACGGAAGTCGATCTCCAACTGAAAATGGGTTTGGGCACCCCTGCTCTATTCTATGATTTAAGATGTTTGATTACGGAAGTCGATCTCCAACGTAAAATGAGTTTGGGCACCCCTGGTCTATTCTATGATTTTGAAAACCCTGCCCACCAAATATTTGCAACACAAAATTTGGATTCTTCTTGTTAATTAGACTAACTCGAAACTTGTTTTATTGATATTTACAACTTTGAATTTTTTTTTTAAGCTCTTCATTTCGTTTTATTCTAGGTTGATATTCATATTACATAACCTATTTTGGTAATATACATAAAGATAATATCAAAATGACATCTTATAGTCTAAGCCCAATATTATAATAGTTATGTATTATCAGGGACATAACTAGTCTAGTCAGCACACTGGGTAAGTACCCAATTTGGCGTCCCATAAACCTGGCGCCTGGGACAGCCGCCCTGTTTGCCCCCCCCCTACTTAGTTTCCTGTATATCAGAGGTTCCCAAACTTTTTTTTCTCTTTTGCTGGTTCCGTTGGACGCCCTGCAGTTACATTTCTACCATATTCTCAAAACTTGACTAAAAATGTAAAATTAGATCTCGATTAGACCACGAATTAACAGTTTTCGAAAAAAAAAAGTGAGAATTGATTGATTAATTAATTGATTGTCACTGAACTGCTTAGTGTGAATAATCCTTGACTCTAAGGAGTATAGGTACGTTACAATTGCCATGCAACAACGTCACTCTACTGCTTAGTGTGAATAATCCTTGACGATAAGAAGTATAGGTACCTTACAATTTCCATGCAACAACGTCACTGCACTGCTTAGTGTGAATAATCCTTGACGATAAGAAGTATAGGTACGTTACCAGTTGCCATGCAACAACGTCACTGCACTGCTTAGTGTGAATAATCCTTGACTATAAGAAGTATAGGTACGTTACCAGTTGCCATGCAACAACGTCACTCTACTGCTTAGTGTGAATAATCCTTGACTATAAGGAGTATAGGTACGTTACAATTTCCATGCAACAACGTCACTCTACTGCTTAGTGTGAATAATCCTTGACTATAAGAAGTATAGGTACGTTACCAATTGCCATGCAAGAACGTCATTCTACCGCTTAGTTTGAATAATCCTTGATTTTTCAAGGATTTGTGGATGACAAATAAGTTGGTCAATCAAAAATGTAATTTCATCTGAGTTTACTTTTTTGACATCTACTCACAGCACAAGAAACCAATCAAGTCTAATTATTTTGTTTAGAAAACTCCCCGTTCGAAGTAGTAGAAATAAAAAGAAAAATTAGTACATATTTTCTTGTGTTGTATTTATTTTAATATGTAATTATTACAGTATTAATTATTATTGTATTACATTGTCATATGCAAGATTACAAGCACACACTTACATTGATAGGTGAAGTCAAGCCAACATTTTTAGTTTTTCACTATCGAAACCAGATAAATTTTCGTGGACCCCCGCTTACTAATTGTGAACCCCCATTTTTTGGTCAAGCCAACTTAGACCCCTGTCGAGTCTCCCTTGGATCCCTGGGGGTCCACCTGGACCACTTTGGGAATGACTGTTGTATATGATAAGAATTAGGTAAGCAAAAATCTTCTAATATATAAAATTCTCGTGTCACGGTGTTTGTTACCATACTCCTCCAAAACGGCTTAACCGATTTTAATGAAATTTTGTATGTACATTCGGTAGGTCTGCGAATAGGTTTTTATCTATAATTGAATAGAATTGAACACCAAGTTTGTTGGGTAGGACGTGTTGGGAGTAGTATTGAACCTAACCCAATACTACTCCCAACACATTCTACACAGCTTAACAACACGTTACAACTCCCCATGTTCTCTCGTCTTCTCGAAACGAAGTTCGGGTACTCAGCTAGTAATACTTTTTTTTTTAAATTTGGCTTAACGTCTCTTTAACATCTATTGGTGATTTAAGACAGGGGTTTTACCCTCCATTCGCTGGAAACTTGCAAACCAGCTACCCACATTGATCTCACCCAGCCTGGGTTGGACCGGAAAAATGAGCCAACAATACGTGGTGTTCCCAAGCGGTCGCCCATCCAAGTACTGACCACCCCGACGTTGCTTAACTTCGCTGATCTGACGGGAACTGGTGTATTCAACGTGGTATGATCGTTGGCGTCTAGTAATAAATAATATGTTATTTTTAAAAAACACGTTTTTTTTAAATTAATGGAAACCATTTTTTATTATTAACGAGATAGGTATCTATAGTTATGCCCGACGATAGGGACGGAATCCCCCCCCCCGGTACGCCGAGAGAAAATCTAGGCCTAACACCTTAAAATTTTGGGCCCCTTTACTTAAATGAACAAATTCTTTAGGACCCCTCCAAAAGCCCGGGACTGGTGGGACTACTCGCTCCCCTTTCGGTGAACCTGGATTCCCCCATGTTCGGTGTTTACTCAAAGCCCGGGCGAAAAGATTATGGGCAGAAAATATACCTGTCGGTTAATCCAACGAGCCGTCTGATAACAATAACTTGGTTAAGTAGAAGATTTTTTTTGGTCATTCGAGACGGCGGTTTTACGCTGCATTCACTGGAAACTTTCAAACTAGCTACTCACAATAACCTCCGGAAAAATAGCCAGCATCAAGAGGGCGCGAACTCATGTAAAACCTATTTAGTTCACTAACTCGGCTACAACTGTTGTCGATTTTTGCCGCTTTTTAAAGAGAATGCAAGTGCTTGAAACACTTTGCCCCACTTTCCGAAGGATTGACAGTCAAGCCAGGACTAACAGCTGAAAATATTGGTCATGGAAGGTGATGTTGTTGTTATTGTTGTCCTTGTTGTTGTTGATGTTGTTGTTGTTATTGTTGTTGATGTTGTTGTTATTGTTGTTGTTGTTATTGCTTATGTTGTTATTGACGATTTGTTGTTGTTATTGTTAATGATGTTGTTGTTATTATTATTGTTGTTGGTGTTATTGTTTATGTTGTTATTGACGATTTGTTGTTGTTATTGTTGTTGATGTTGTTGTTGTTATTGTTGTTGTTGTTGTTGTTATTGCTTATGTTGTTATTGACGATTTGTTGTTGTTATTGTTAATGATGTTGTTGTTATTATTATTGTTGTTGGTGTTATTGTTTATGTTGTTATTGACGATTTGTTGTTGTTATTGTTGATGATGTTGTTGTTGTTATTGTTGTCCTTGTTGATGATGATGTTGTTGTTATTGTTTATGTTGTTATTGACGATTTGTTGTTGTTATTGTTGATGCTGATGTTGTTGTTGTTATTGTTGTCCTTGTTGTTGTTGATGTTGTTATTGTTTGTGTTGTTATTGACGATTTGTTGTTATTATTGTTGATGATGTTGTTGTTGTTGTTGTTATTGTTTATGTTGTTATTGACGATTTGTTGTTGTTATTGTTGATGATATTGTTGTTGTTATTATTGTTGTTGATGATGTTGTTGTTGTTATTGTTTATGTTGTTATTGACGATTTGTTGTTGTTATTGTTGATGATGTTGTTGTTGTTGTTATTATTGTTGTTGATGATGTTGTTGTTGTTGTTATTGTTTATGTTGTTATTGACGATTTGTTGTTGTTATTGTTGATGATGTTGTTGTTGTTATTGTTTATGTTGTTATTGACGATTTGTTGTTGTATTGTTGATGATGTTGTTGTTATTATAGTTGTTGATGATGTTGTTATTGACAATTTGTTGTTGTTATTGTTGATAATGTTGTTGTTGTTATTATTGTTGTTGATGATGTTGTTGGTGTTATTGTTTATGTTGTTATTGACGATTTGTTGTTGTTATTGTTGATGATGTTGTTGTTATTATAGTTGTTGATGATGTTGTTATTGACAATTTGTTGTTGTTATTGTTGATAATGTTGTTGTTGTTATAATTGTTGTTGATGATGAAGTTGGTGTTATTGTTTATGTTGTTATTGACGATTTGTTGTTATTATTGTTGTTGATGATGAAGTTGGTGTTATTGTTTATGTTGTTATTGACGATTTGTTGTTGTTATTGTTGATGATGTTGTTGTTGTTATTATTGTTGTTGATTTATTGTTTATGTTGTTATTGACGATTTGTTGTTGTTATAGTTGATGATGTTGTTGTTATTATTGTTGTTGATGATGTTGTTATTGACGATTTGTTGTTGTATTGTTAATGATGTTGTTGTTGTTATTGTTTATGTTGTTATTGACGATTTGTTGTTGTATTGTTGATGATGTTGTTGTTGTTATTGTTTATGTTGTTATTGACGATTTTTTGCTGTTATTGTTGATGATGTTGTTGGTGTTATTGTTTATGTTGTTATTATTGTTGATGATGTTGTTGTTATTATTGTTGTTGATGATGTTGTTATTGTTTATGTTGTTATTGACGATTTGTTGTTGTTATTGTTAATGATGATGTTGTTATTATTATTGTTGTTGATGATGTTGTTGGTGTTATTGTTTATGTTGTTATTGACGATTTGTTGTTGTTATTGTTGATGATGTTGTTGGTGTTATTGTTTATGTTGTTATTGACGATTTGTTGTTGTTATTGTTGATGATGATGTTGTTGTTATTGTTGTTGATGATGTTGTTATTGACAATTTGTTGTTGTTATTGTTGTTATTATTGTTGTTGATGATGAAGTTGTTGTTGTTGTTGTTGTTGTTATCATTGTTGTTGATGATAATGTTGTTGGTGTTATTGTTTATGTTGTTATTGACGATTTGTTGTTATTATTGTTGATGATGTTGTTGTTATTGTTGTTGATGATAATGTTGTTGTTGTTATTGTTTATGTTGTTGTTATTATTGTTGTTGATGATGTTGTTGTTGTTGTTGTTATTGTTTATGTTGTTATTGACGATTCGTTGTTGTTATTGTTGATGATGTTGTTGTTATTGTTGTTGATGTTGTTTGTTATTGTTGATGGTGTTGTTGTTATTGTTGTTGGTGGTGGTGATGATGAGTTACACCTTACAATATTACATAAGTCATGCATAAAAAAATAATGAAATTTCGGGGTGGGGGGTCTGGACCCCCCACCCACCCTAGGTACCTCAAGATTCAAATATATTTCCGTTACAATATTTCCTCCAGACCCGCGCGGAGATTTCCTCTCTGCGGCCCTGATTATAATAGATTAATAGAATCTCAATTTTGACATTAATATTATCTCTATGGCCTATCTAAGTATATTAATGAAGATCCAATTAGCGATACAGAAGATTAAAAATTTCATAAATTTAAATATTTCTGTCGATTTAGGTACTTTTAAAAATTAAAATTTGTACAAAAAAAATCAGGCGTGAATGTCATCTATGAGAAAGCTGCTACGGTATCTGATGTTAATCATACGACTTTCCTTTTCTGTATGTATAAAAACTTGTAGTTTTGTGAACTGTAGACTTCAATCGCTTAAATGGCCACCATTTGGCCCCATGTGGACTAAAAAAAAATATCAGCTTTTATATTAATATAATTATATGTATGTTAATATAAGCTAGCTGTTTTTCCGTGCTTCGCTACGGTTACCAAATTCAACAACAATTTCGAGATTTTAAAGCTTCTCAATTTTAGATTTTTGGTGGAACTGACCCCCAGAGTGAACACGGCTCCTATTTAGAAAATTCAATATTTTATTCAAAGATATTACTTTTTGTACTGCGGAACACCTTTGTATCGAATTTCAGCTTTCTCGCTTATCCCGAAGTGGTACTTCCCAATTCTGATTTTTTGGTAGTGAAAACAGTTCACAAATTGGGAGAAACTGGAAAATTTTGAAATTTTATATTTTTTATGGGGTCCTTATATATTATTTTGGGGGGGGGGTCTATTCTCGGTCATTTTTCGTTATCTCTTTTAGTTTGCCCAGAAAAAAATTGCTAAATAGCGCCATTTTTGGCGGTAACTTGCTCCCACTTGAACTTTAATTTTTTTTCCTTTCTTATTACGCACCTTCATACCAAACGGGATCTGTGTACCAAGTTTCAAATTTCTAAAAAAAATCAGGCGTGAATGTCATCTATGAGAAAGCTGCTACGGTATCTGATGTTCATCATACGACTTTCCTTTTCTGTATGTATAATAAATGTAAAAACTAGTAGTTTTGTGAACTGTAGACTTCAATCGCTTAAATGGCCACCATTTGTCCCCATGTGGACTAAAAAAAAATATCAGCTTTTATATTAATATAATTATATTTATGTTAATATAAGCTAGCTGTTTTTCCGTGCTTCGCTACGGTTACCAAATTCAACAACAATTTCGAGATTTTAAAGCTTCTCAATTTTAGATTTTTGGTGGAACCGACCCCCAGAGTGAACACGGCTCCTATTTAGAAAATTCAATATTTTATTCAAAGATATTACTTTTTGTACTGCGGAACACCTTTGTATCGAATTTCAGCTTTCTCGCTCATCCCGAAGTGGTACCTCCCAATTCTGATTTTTTTGGTGGTGAAAACTGTTCACAAATTGGGAGAAACTGGAAAATTTGAAAATTTTATATTTTTTATGGGGTCCTTATATACTATTTTGGGGGGGTCTATTCTCGGTCATTTTTCGTTATCTCTTTTAGTTTGCCCAGTTTGCAAAAAGACCCGCCAAATAGCGTCATTTTTGGCGGTAACTTACTCCCACTTGAACTTTAATTTTTTCTTATTGCGCACCAAACGGGATCTGTGTACCAAGTTTCAAATTTCTAGCTTAAACCATTGTGGAGCTACATTGATTATCAGGCAGTCAGTATACCAACTGGGCTTTGCGTTTTATAATATTTTTCTTTCTTATTATGCACCTACATAGGTACTAAAAGGAATCTGTGTCCCAAATTTCAAGTCTCTACGTTTAGCCATCGTGGAGCTACGTTGATTATCAGTCGGTCAGTTAGTATACCAACTGATCTTTGCGTTTTATAATATTTTTCTTTCTTATTATGCACCTACATAGGTACTAAAAGGAATCTGTGTCCCAAATTTCAAGTCTACGTTTAGCCATCGTGGAGCTACGTTGATTATCAGTCGGTCAGTTAGTATACCAACTGATCTTTACGTTTTATAATATTTTTCTTTCTTATTATGCACCTACATAGGTACTAAAAGGAATCTGTGTCCCAAATTTCAAGTCTCTACGTTGAGCCATCGTGGAGCTACGTTGATTATCAGTCTGTCAGTATACCAACCTAGGCTTCGCGTTTTATAAGTACAAATAATTCATTTCCATAGATAATTCATTGCGTGTGCTGGGTTGGGTCCGTAACTATTAAACGTGGCATTTCCTTTCGGCTTAG
Organism: Pachypsylla venusta; assembly: GCA_012654025.1. Taxonomy (NCBI): domain Eukaryota; kingdom Metazoa; phylum Arthropoda; class Insecta; order Hemiptera; family Aphalaridae; genus Pachypsylla; species Pachypsylla venusta. The sequence goes on from CM022882.1 coordinate 21,515,581, forward strand.
AGGAACACGGTTTCGTATAAAGCCTTTTAGCATTGAGGATAGCTCTTCAACGCCTTTTCATGGCGAGTAGATTTTATTTTCACAAATATTCAATTCACCATTGCTTACACATGCCACTTGATCTTCTAACGTTTCTTTTTTTTTACTTTTTTTTGGGGGGGGGTATGATTTCCGAAGACCAGCCGCTAAATCGAAACAACTTAAAGTGAAGTGCTAGTGGGAGCGAGGTGTGATTTAAGGTGGAAGGTACGATATAAATAGGAACATGAAACGTAAAATGTCAAATTTTGAGCAGAATATTTTTTTCGCAACGAATCCATTATTGAAAATAAAATACAAAAATCGCTTGCGTTCGAAATTTCTGAACAACCGGTAAGGACTTTTGGGAAATACCTACTAGATATTTATTTTATGAACAATTTAAGGGGCTCTATTATCTGAAAATATATCAAAAATCTTTAAAACTGATCCAAACGATTCGAGAACATTTTTTTTGTACACCGTCTCATTTTATGAACATGCCAGACGTAACTCAACTTTATAGGAAGGTATTTTTAGAAGAGAGAAAAACTGGACACACTAAGGTATCGAAGAAACTTCTTTTTTTTTTTTTTTAATTTGGCTTAACGTCTCTTTAACAGCTATTGGTCATTCAAGACGGGGGTTTTACACTCCATTCGCTGGAAACTTGCAAACCAGCTACCCACATTGACCGGAAAAATGAGCCAACGATACGTGGTGTTCCCAAGCGGTCATCCATCCAAGTACTGACCAAGCTCGACGTTGCTTAACTTCAGTAATCTGACGGGAACTGGTGTATTCAATGTGGTATGATCGGTGGCTCCGAAGAAACTTTTTTTTTTTTTAATTTGGCTTAACGTCTCTTTAACATCTATTGGTCATTCAAGACGGGTAATGCAAACATTACTCAGTCTGAGATTAATTTATTTTAAACGTGCACCCACACACTTAATAACCTTCTTATACGTTACTCAACTTTATTGTTAGAGTAACATATAGAAAGGTTATTATGGACAAAACAATCATATTGATGTTCAATAAATTAATCTTTCCTATTAATAAAAATAATGAGACAACAAAGTTTTTATGTTTTGCACATTGCATATCTAAATTATCTTTGTAATACCAGGCGACCACAAAAATTTGAAAAATTATCAAATTTGAACGAAAATGACGATATCTCTGGAACGGTAAGAGCTATCGAGGAACGGATTGGTTTTTTGGAATCAGCACATCAAATAACGGTCAATGGAAGACATTTGAACGGAAAATATTGACTTCAATTTTCCATCGAAAAAACATCAAAGGGGTTAACCTTCTATTTTTTTTGTCGAAAAAATTGAAAATTGGAAATTTAAAGTGTGATTAGTCTTGACAGATGTATTTCGATCACCCAAAGCGATAGACACCATCAATTCCACTCTGTGACTTACCGTTTCTGAGTTATTCCATTTCCCCCTTTAAATTAGAAATGATAAATTCAACGAAAAATTCAATCTTTTTTTTTTTGATGGAGTATGGTGTTAGAAAATGATTGAAACATCTTTTTTATATACTCTGCACATTGCGTATCTCTTGCCAGACGACCGCAAGAACTAAATATTATGAAATCTGAAGTCTGAAATAAATATGAAATACATGGCCGTAGCCAAGATTTTTTTCGGGGGGGGGGGGGGGGGCAAAAAATACTGCGTAAATTAAATCCGGCGATCTTAATGAAACACCCCATAATAGGCCATTAGGATAAAAGAGAGGTTTCGAAAAAAAAATACTCAGCTTGGTGGTGATAATTGGAACTAATCTTTTAGTGAAATTAATAGTCATTTACGTATTGCATAAACAGTGGAGAAAAAATTAGGAGGCGTTTTTTATGTATACGTTTTGGACAATGTATTGAAAAATGAAAATTGGTAGTAGGCAATTAGGATAAAAGAGAGGTCTCTCATAAAAGCGACACCTAAAAAATACTCAGCCTGGTGGTGATAATTGGAACTAAATTTTTAGTAAAATAAATATGCTTTGCGTATTGCAGAAACATTGGGAAAAAATTGGGTTTTTTTTTGTGTATACGTTTTGGGCAATGTGTTGAAAAATGAAAATTGGTAGTAGGCAATTAGGATAAAAGAGGAGTCTCTCAGAAAAGCGACACCTAAAAAATAGTCCGCCTGGTGGTGATAATTGGAACTAAATTTGTAGTAAAAATAAATATGCTTTGCATATTGCATAAACATTGGGAAAAAATTGGGCGTTTTTTTTTTGTATACGTTTTGGGCAATGTGTTGAAAAATGAAAATTGGTAGTAGGCAATTAGGATAAAAGAGGAGTCTCTCAAAAAAGCGACACCTAAAAAATAGTCCGCCTGGTGGTGATAATTGGAACTAAATTTGTAGTAAAAATAAATATGCTTTGCGTATTGCATAACCATTGGAAAAAAATTGGGCGTTTTTTGTGTATACCTTTTGGGCAATGTGTTGAAAAATGAAAATTGGTAGTAGGCAATTAGGATAAAAGAGAGGTCTCTCAAAAAGCGACACCTAAAAAATACTCCGCCTGGTGGTGACAATTGGAACTAAATTTTTAGTAAAATAAATATGCTTTGCGTATTGCATAAACATTGGGAAAAAAATTGGGCGTTTTTTGTGTATACGTTTTGGGCAATGTGTTGAAAAATGAAAATTGGCAATTAGGATAAAAGAGGAGTCTCTCAAAAAAACGACACCTAAAAAATACTAATTTTTCAATTTATTGTGGTCGCCTGGGATTACTTTGATTGCCTGATACAATAATAGAAATGAATTGGAACTCGCTATTATTATTTTTTGGTATTTTCTTTTTCCATTTCCTTACCATAAGGTTGAGAAACGTATAGGAAGGTTATTGGGTGTGAGGGTGTACGTTTAAAATAAATTAACCTAAGACTGTGTGTACCTAAGTGGTAGGGGTTGTCTGTTACCGTACCACAGTCTAAACGGTAGCAGAACCTATCAAAGAAGTATTGATTTTTCGATGAATTTTTTATCACGATTCAAACAGGGAAAAAAATGGAATAACTTAGAAACTTTAGGTCACGGAGTAGAATTGATGATGTCTATCGTTTTGGGTGATTGAAATACATCTGTCTAGACTAATCACACTTTCAATTTCCAATTTTCGATTTTTTCGACAAAAAAAATAGAAGGTTAACCCCTTTGATGTTTTTTCGATGGAAAATTGAAGTCAATATTTTCCGTTCAAATGTCTTCCATTGACCGTTATTTGATGTGCTGATTCCAAAAAACCAATCCGTTCCTCGATAGCTCTTACCGTTCTAGAGATATCGTCATTTTCGTTCAAATTTGGTAATTTTTTAAATTTTTGTGGTCGCCTGGTATTAATCGGATAATGTAGATATGCAATGTGCAGAGCATACAAAATTTTTATTCTTCATTTGTTGTTTTTCAATATTTTGATTCAATAGAAAAGATGAATTGATTGAACATCGATATGATTCTTTTTCCATAATAACCTTTCTATATGTTACTCAAATAATAAAGTTGAGTAACATTTAGAAAGGTTATTAAGTGTGAGGGTGCACGTTTAAAAAAAATTACTTCAAACTGAGTAATGATTGCGTCAGAGTAAAGTAAATATTCTTTGATACGTTAGTGTGTACTATCCAGTTTTCCTTTCTCTTAAAAATGCCTTACTATAGAGTTGAGTAACGTCTAGCGTGTTCATAAAATGAGACGGTGTACAAAAAAAAAAAACTTCTTGAATCGTGTCGATCCGTTGGATAGATTTTTCATTTATTTTCAGATAATACAACCCCTCAAATCTACATATATAAATCAGAAATTTGTGTGTACCTACGAGTATATGGTAGGGGTTGTCTGTTACAATACCACAGCCCATAGTCAGCGACTCCAGGAAAATTATCAGAACTAAAATATGTCAAGCCGTTTTCGAGTTACGGCCAAATTTCTAATTTATTCACCAAAATGGGACAGTCACTAGCTCAAAGCGAGAAAGTTTTAGGTGGCCGTTTGGTGCTCATTTTAGGACATTTTCTACAAAAGTATGGCCAGCCGTTCCAAAGTTACGAGTTCTAAACCGGGAACGGCAAAATAAAATTGAGAAAATACTAAAGTCAGAATGGCCGTGCCTCTAAGGCCCTTAAGGCCCTTGGCGAAACGTTTAAAACTTGTTTTTTTAAAGGTTGCACTAACTATATGGGGTGGACACAAACCCATACCCCCCCCCCAATTTCCATTGTCCTTGAAAAACAAAAATAGCAATATAAGAATCGTAGCGAAGCACGGGGAAACAGCTAATTGTTCATAAAATAGACAGTATGTCTTACAGGTCCCTACCAATTGTCTACGAAAAACTTTTGACCGCGAGCAAATTTACTTAAAACAATTCAATGAAGAAATTATTAAACTTTTTTTGATATACATATTACACAAGACGTCCACGAATTTATGATCATTCGATCTGTTTTCTCAACCCCAAAGCAAATTTTTGAGAAACAAAATTCTTCTTCTAATATTGATACTTTTTTTTTTTTTTTTTAATTTCCAGAAATTTATACTCAGGTTGAGAACAATCGTGTTATCATAGCTTCGTGTACACGCTGCATATTTAAAATAAATATATTTCATTAAAACATAATATCACTAAAGCACAAAATTATAAAATAAAAACACAAAACCCAGAGAGTATAAAAATAGTATCCATAAAAAAACACTCAAATAAAAAGATTCATTAGGTAATAATATTCTTTGAGTTGTCCCTATTTGGCCAAGGGTGTACCAATGGAGACCTAATCATGAAAAATATAAAAAATATTTTCAATAAAAAAACACCCATATAAAGCGATTCATTAGGTAATAATAATCTTTGGGTGGCCTCTATTTGGTCAAGGGTGAACTAATAGGGACCTAATCACGAAAATTGTAAAAAAAAAAATCAATAAAAAAAAACACTCAAATAAAGCGATTCATTAGGTAATAATTATCATTGAGTGGCCTCTATTTCGCCAAGGGTGGACCGATTGGGGCCCTTATCAATTTTTTATGGAGATTATGAAAAATATTTTCTATTAGAATAACACCCGAATACAAATTTAGTAAATAATTTTCATGGGGCGCCGAACTAAAACGAAATAATTTTCATGGGGAGCCGAACTAAAACGAAAAATTAGGTATTTATGTATGGTGGCTCTGTAATGGTAGAGCCTGGAAAGTAAATAAAGAAATCGAAGTGTCAACAAAACGTCTGAAAAATATCAAATTTTAAAAGGGTGCTTGGGCTCTCCTGAATTTTATTAATGATTACATAATCATTAATATGAAATACATTAATTTGGTTGATCAGATATTGACAGGTATTTACCAAAAAGATACCTTTGTTTCATTTAGTCGAATTATCATCATCGTAGCATATAGATGTGTTATTCTGATCTCAATTTTTCATTTATTAAAATTTAATAATCATCGTGATTTTAAATAATATTTTTCATTTAAATATTTCATCAATAGAATTATTCTGCAATCATTTTTGCTAATTGAAATTACATTGTTTCACAAACATTATACTTTTTTATATTTGTTTTACATTTACAAACATTTATTCATTATTTCATATTATTATTTAATTATTCCATAACATTTAAAGTGTGACAAACGGACAAACCCAGATTCAATATTATATCTAAACCTTCCCAATTTTCCTTATTCTACCATCCATCCTTCTAATCCTAGGAAAAGGTTTGTAGTTTAATTAATTTAAGTTAATTAAAACAACCAGCGGGTAAGTTTTCGCCTCATTTTATTTGTACATTGTTTAAATGTTTTTCAATGTTATATTTTTTACATTAGCCGAACCGGCGACCTTTTAGATACAGTCCACAAGTTGAGGAGCTACCGACTCCATAAAAACACAAAAACAG
>CM022882.1:21542174-21554093 GCA_012654025.1 Pachypsylla venusta
TCCTGTGCAGGTATAGGCTCTAAAGTTTGTCTTGTCTACCTACCTCCCATTCAATCCTGTGCAGGTATAGGCTCTAAAGTTTGTCTTGTCTACCTACCTCCCATTCAATCCTGTGCAGGTACAGGCTCTAAAGTTTGTCTTGTCTACCTACCTCCCATTCAATCCTGTGCAGGTATAGGCTCTAGAGTTTGTCTTGTCTACCTACCTCCCATTCAATCCTGTGCAGGTATAGGCTCTAAAGTGTGTCTTGTCTACCTACCTCCCATTCAATCCTGTGCAGGTATAGGTTCTAAAGTTTGTCTTGTCTACCTACCTCCCATTCAATCCTGTGCAGGTATAGGTTCTAAAGTTTGTCTTGTCTACCTACCTCCCATTCGTTCCTGTGCAGGTATAGGCTCTAAAGTTTGTCTTGTCTACCTACCTCTCATTCAATCCTGTGCAGGTATAGGCTCTAAAGTTTGTCTTGTCTACCTACCTCCCATTCGTTCCTGTGCAGGTATAGGCTCCAAAGTTTGTTCTAAAAATTCTAAAATGTGTGGCGATATAATCGTTTCTTCAGGTATGGAATGTAGAGTGGTCCAAGCATATAATGAAGCTTTCTTTGTCGACGACTTTCTCGTTATAATACCATTGTGATCAATTGAGTATCTAGGAGATAGTCCATCATCAGGCACCGTACGGGATTCATAGTGAACCTGCAAACAGTATGGAAGTACGATATGTTAGGCTCAAAACTCAAAATCGCACAAGTTTAAAAAGTCAATTATTGTAGAATTAGACCTAAGTACACACACTAAGAATTTACCTTCATATCAAGTCCTGGGATGTGAAATATTGTCAATTCTTGCAGCAGTGTTGTAGTGTAGAATATTAACGAAGTAAACAGACTAAGAATTTACCTTCACATCAAGTCCTGGGATGTGAAATATTGTCAATTCTTGCAGCAGTGTTGTAGTGTAGAATATTAACGAAGTAAACAGACTAAGAATTTACCTTGACATCAAGTCCGGGGATGTGAAATATTGTCAATTCTTGCAGCAGTGTTGTAGTGTAGAATATTAACGAAGTAAACAGACTAAGAATTTACCTTCATATCAAGTCCTGGGATGTGAAATATTGTCAATTCTTGCAGCAGTGTTGTAGTGTAGAATATTACCTAAGTAAACAGACTAAGATTTTACCTTCACATCAAGTCCTGGGATGTGGAATATTGTCAATTCTTGCAGCAATGTTGTCGAATATTTCAGCTTACTACTGGACAAGTTTCGGCCATCTCTAGATCTTCTGCTCATATTGGGACTTCCAGGATCTAACACTCCGCCAATCCAACTTTTTTCTTTCTTAAGTCTGGTCATTCTGGAAAGAAACATATGGTCAGGCTTGGGGTGGCTTTGATTTCTATGAGTTAGTAGTTCTGTGAATTATAGACCTCACTAAACTGGACCACTATTTAACCCCATAGGGCCCAAAAACGAATCAATAATTCCATATAGTAATGAATTACTTAATTTCAAATTCCTCAAATGTCGGAAGACAAAAATTAAGTAATTTTTCATTAAAAACAACAACAAAATATAAAGACTCCGAAGATGTCCAAAATATAAAAGCGACATAGAACCCATAGCACAGTGGTCTCGCAGGTAATACAGGAGTCGCGGGTTCTAAACCCCGCCGGGGGTGGTATGTTATCGTCTATATGAGATTTTGACTACATAATAATATGACTTGGTCTTACTGCTGCAGAACGAAACCCTTAAGGGACTTAGTAAGGCAGTATAATAAGTCTGTTTGAGAGATATTGTGGAGCAAACATATTGAAGTGAACAATCTGTATATGGAATGTTATGTAAACATCCTGTATATACACCGCGACGCTTCTCCTTTCTATTTTTGATTTCTCCTTCTGTTTACGAAGAATTCTCGAGATTTGCAGTAGAGAAGTCGGGGTGAAGGGGGGAATGAATATGAATGACGTATTATTTACTTTCCAATTCGAGAACGTAGAAAGATGAAAATAATTCTTTCTATTCCAGAACAGTAAACAAAACGTTTACCGTAAACAACGAAGAATTGAATGCGTAGAATCTGTACTGCGTATTTTTATTGTTTACTAGAAGGGTTGCGTACTAGAAAGATCTGTTATTCGAGGCTAATTGTTAAGGATGTATAAATAGAGGGGCTATGAGTAGAAATGAGTGAGTCTTAATCGAGTTTTACAAGTGATAAGTATAGTTTTGAAAGCGAGATCGCTAAATCGAATTTACAAGTGATAAGTTTGTTCAGTGAGTGATTAATTCGTGTGTACTTTCGAGTGTTTTAAATACGGTCTTTGCGAGTTTTCAGTATACGTTTTTTTATTGTAATTTCTATCTTCAATAAATTGTTTTAAGATTTTATTTTATTTTTAAAGTCAGTTAACGCGTTTTTATTCAATGACTACTTAATCCTCGAACCCTAAGTCTACAACAATATGTTTAAATAAAAAAATTTAAACATAAATTTAAACACTAAACATCAATTCTTTTTTTTTTTTTTTTTTTTTTTTTTTTTTTTTTTTTTTTTTTTTTTTTNTTTTTTTTTTTGTTTTTGCGGGCCCTTGTGGATAGGGGAACTTAAAAAGAATACTTTCAAGGGACCCAAGTCTATGCCAGTCGTAAAAGGTGACTAAGGGAAGGGTCGGAAACGATATCTTTTCCATGACTCATGCAGAAAGCAAGGAGAAGCTACTGCATTATCCGTAAAGATTCTCAAGTATCCGCAACTCATGGCGAGTTGTTGCAAACCAGCCCCACGGCGTTTAACCTATGATGATGATGATTTTGATATATTTTTGATATATCCTTAAATATATTTGCTTTAATATATTTAAGGACATTTGAAACAAGGAGTTTAGCTTCCATTCGCCTAAAACTTACAAATTCGCTACCCCCATAGTGACCTCAACGGGCCTGGGTAAGGCCGGGAATAGCCAGAATCACGAGAGCTTCAACCCACGCCACCCATTAAGTAAAATCTCGTTCAACCGGTTCAACGTTTCCAGTCATCTTGCGGGAACTGATGCAGTTCACGTTCTATTGAAGCTGGCTTCCCACTCCGTTCAAACTAAAGAACAACCTATGACTAAAACGGTAACTAAATCATTATTTAGATTCTAAATATTTATTTAGCCACAAAGATTTAGTTACCGCCTGTAACTAAATCTTTCTGACTAAATAAAGCTGCAGAGATAGAGCACCACACAAGCAGGCCCGTATCCAAGATTTTATATGGGGGGGGGGGGCCATTNGTATAAAATTAAACCTTTTCAAAAAATTTGGGGGGGGAGGTGTTGAACTCCTAAAACCCTGCCTGGATACGGCCATGCACACAAGGGAACCTACCATATTTGGTCCTTTACCTCTGTTTTCAAGAAATGAACCCAATAATTACATTAACTTACAATTTGGGATCCTCAACTCGATAGGGAACCTACCATATTTGGTCCTTTACCTCTGTTTTCAAGAAATGAACCCAATAATTACATTAACTTACAATTTGGGATCCTCATCTCGATAGGGAACCTACCATATTTGGTTCTTTACCTCTGTTTTCAAGAAATGAACCCAATAATAACATTAACTTACAATTCGGGATCCTCATCTCGATAGGGAACCTACCATATTTGGTCCTTTACCTCTGTTTTCAAGAAATGAACCCAATAATTCCATTAACTTACAATTCGGGATCCTCATCTCGATAGGGAACCTACCATATTTGGTCCTTTACCTCTGTTTTCAAGAAATGAACCCAATAATTACAATAACTTACAATTCGGGATCCTCATCTCGATAGAGAACCTACCATATTTGGTCCTTTACCTCTGTTTTCAAGAAATGAACCCAATAATTACATTAACTTACAATTTGGGATCCTCATCTCGATAGGGAACCTACCATATTTGGTCCTTTACCTCTGTTTTCAAGAAATTAACCCAATAATTCCATTAACTCACAATTTGGGATCCTCATCTCGATTGGTATCCTTGGTATGTAGAACACATTTCCCTCTGTTAATAAATACTTTCACGTCTAATTCGAAATCTATGTTCGGTTCTTGTGGTTTGGGTGGCCCCAGTCCTTGTTTGAGCGTTTCATTTTGAGTTTGTTCACCGGAAGCTTCTGAATCTTCTTCACTCAGTCTGGACATGTCCGAGTAAGATTTCAAGTCATCAATGGAGTCGCGACCAGAACCAGGATCACTTGGCAGAGAAGATTGTCTGAAAATAGAAAGTTGTTTTGTTACATAAAAGACAGGAGATATCTTTTTTTTTTTTTTAATTTGGTTTAACGTCCCTTCAACATCTATTGGTCATTCAAGAAGGGGGTATCACCCTCCACTCACTGGAAACTTGCAAAGCAGCTACCCACATTAATCTCACCCAACCTGGGTTGGGCCGGAAAAAAGCCAGCATCACGAGAACCTACATGGTACAACCTCACTGGACGTTGCTTAACTTCAGTGATGTAACGGGAACTGATGTATTCAACGTGCTATAACCGCTGGCTAAGGAGATATCTACTCACTTTCCAACTAAGAAAAAAAAAACAAGTGGTAGTATTAAAAGAAATATTTTAAAGTGTAACTTAATCTTAGTGATATTGGAGTGATTGTTGAGAATACCTTGTAATGCTATGATGCCCACACAAATTGTGACATAATAAGACAAATAAATATATATTTACATTACAAATCACATGACTCTCGAATTGAGGGTCAAATGGATGTCATTCCTAACACCATAGCCTTTTTTTAAAAAAAACTCTGCTTCAAACCAATGATGAGAAATCGTCAGCAAAAAGCGAGTTTCTACGCGGTTTCTATGGATACACTATGAGAAGCAAGGTAGAGATACCGTACCAGAAATGAGTTACAGCCAAAAAAAGTAATCACCAAACAAAAGGTTTTGGCATGGTAGAAGAAGGAAAGCAGCGCCGACCTCAAATAAAATTGGGAAAGGGTGAAGTTAAAGTAGAAAGTCTCTTCCAAGAAAGCACGATTAGTGACTTGGGCGGAGTTTATGTATGTAAAATCAAATATGTTTGAAATATTATTTTTTTAAAAAAAAAGACAATACTTTTAATAATACATAATAATATGACTTGGGCCTACTGCTGGCAGAACGAAATCCTTAAGGGACTTAGAAAGGCACCGAGAGGGGCAAGCCAGCTTCATTAGGTGACGGTTATAAGCCCATGTAAATACAAAAGGTTTGGTGTTAGGAAGGACATGGATGTCATTTCTAACACCATTGAAAAAAAAAGCCTTTGAAAAAAAACTCTGCTTTAAACCAATGATGAGAAATCGTCAGTAAAAAGCGAGTTTCTATATATACACTATGTGGAGCAAGTTAGAGATACCGTACCAGAAAAGAGTTACAGCCAAAAAAAGTAATCACCAAACAAAAGGTTGTGGCATGGTAGAAGAAGGAAAGCTGCGCCGACCCCAAATAAAATTGGGAAAGGGTGAAGTTAAAGTAGAAGTTCTCTTCCAAGAAAGCATGATTAGTGTCTTGGGCAGAGTTTATGTATGTAAAATCCAATATGTTAAATAAATGAAATATAATGAAGGTTGAAAATTACTATATCTTCACTTGACTATAAAACATTAAATATGTTAAAGAGCTAACTAGTTTCGTCCTCTCCTGAGAACATCAACGGAGCTAGTGTCAGAGATATCATCTTATGAGGTAGAGTGAGGTATTAACTCATATAATCATATCTCTGACACTAGCTCCGTTGATGTTCTCAGGAGAGGACGAAACTAGTTAGCTCTTTAACATCTTTAATGTTTTATAATCAAGTGAAGATATAGTAATTTTCAACCTTCATTGAAAATTACTATATCTTACATACCAATTACTATATCTTACATATGAAAGATATAGTAATTGGGCCAATTTAATAAACTTAAATAAAATATAACTAAAGAAAAAAAAGGAGAAAATACTTTCCTTATGAGAAAAGTAAAAATTAAATATTAATTTATTTCTATGAAGAGATTATTTTCCTTAAAAATTAAAATAATAATTTATTTCTATGAAGAGATTATTTCTCCTAAAAATTAAAATATTAATTTTTAGGTTTAAATTTAAAACAACTTACCTTGACAAGGAATTTGTCATTTCAGAAAAGGTAACTCTATGCTTCAATGATCCAGTCCTCAAAGGTGACTCTCCATCAAAATATCCTTCCACCAATCCATCTATATCTGTAGTGGTATGTAGATCACCACTTGCTGAGGATGCCAGAAAACTTTTTGATCTATAAGGACCCGTTTTGGTTTCCAAACCGAGTTTACCTTTGATTTGAGATTTGCCCTTTATACTTTGTCGTCGAAGCTTTTGAATCATATCCCTGCAAAAAAAAAAATATGTGAAAAGAAATTGGAGAGGAAAAAATAGGACACCAAAAGTTGAGTGTAGAAAATGAAGAACAGATGAAATAAAAATGTCACTGCCACTTTGTGTCACTGCCACTAGTAAAGATCACAAAATTAGGGTTCAATTTATTTGAGAAGATCAACTTTTTAATCAATTTAATTTGTTTAAATGAGGAAGGAAGTTAGTAGTCATAATAATGAAATAATATTTCAAAATTAATTTGTGTATCAACTACTAAAAATTGGTGGCTGATACACAAATTAATTTTGAAATATTATTTTTAAATTAATTTTGAAATACTATTTTTAATCAATGTTAAAATTTATTAAAATTTGTTCAATTAATGTAAAATTATAAATATTATTTTGACTTTGCTCAATAACTCGTTAGAGGTATTACAAAGTAAAAAAATTGTTAAATCTTAATATATAAATCAGAAATTTGTGTGTACCTATGTACCATGTACCTATGTATGAGGGGTTGTCTCTTACAATACCACAGCCTAAACGGTAGCAGATAGCGAATAATTGATGGGAATGGACTCCCCCCCCAAAAAAAAAAAATTATAATTTATTCACCAAAATCGGACAGTCACGGTCCGATATCTTAAAATTTGTCGCGACAACACATCAACTTAAAGCGAGAAAGTTTTAAATGACCCTTTAGTCCTTATTTTAGGACATTTTCTGCAAAGGTAGGACCAGTCATCCTAGAGTTACGAGTTCGAAATCGGGAACGGGTAAAACAAAATTTAGAAAATACTAAAAAGTTAGAATGGCCGTGCTCCTAAGATGCCTGGCGAAACGTTTAAATCTTGTTTTTTAAAGGTTGCAATATACAGGGTGGACTCAAACCAATTGCCCCTCCCCCAAATTTCCATTGTCCTTGAAACCAAAGATAGCAATATAAGAATCGTAGCAAAGCACGGGCGAAACAGCTAGTAAATACATAATTACAAATTGTTATCTTTCTTGTAGCGTATTTTTGAAGATATACTTCTTTAGGCGAAAAATGATGATGAGAGTGAAATTTCAAGATGTGCGCGCACCCGTAACAAAATATTACCACCACATCAGTGTAACACAAAATTATTACCGCAAAAAAAAAAAAAAAAAAAAAAAAAAAAAAAAAAAAAAAAAAANAAAAAAAATAGACCGGCATGTGCTGGAGATTTGGATTTTGGGTTGTAATACGTTAACACGACAAGAAAATTTTGGTTCAAATCGAAGCTACTGATGTTGCTACGAAGAATCTGATCCTACAGTTCTTGGGATAATAAATTCACACACGAACCAAACACTATAAAATACTCGAGTTTGGGTTCTGAGGACCTTAAAACATATTTTGGCATTGAAAACCAGACAATGAAAATTTTCAGCACATTACAATACTTTGTACTATTTTTAGAAAGTCGTGTGATGTTCACACAAGGTATTTGAATTCATAGAATATCTTAGCTCCTAAAACCTTTGAACACAAGTGCCTCGAGTTCATGCAATCTTAAAGTCGTGTCATGTTCACACCAGATATTTGAATTCATAGAATATCTTACCTCCTAAAACCTTTGAACACAAGTGCCTCGAGTTCATGCAATCTTAAAGTCGTTTGATGTTCACACCAGATATTTGAATTCATAGAATATCTTACCTCCTAAAACCTTTGAAAACAAGTGCCTCGAGTTCATGCAATCTTAAAGTCGTGTGATGTTCACACCAGATATTTGAATTCATAGAATATCTTACCTCCTAAAACCTTTAAACACAAGTGCCTCGAGTTCATGCAATCTTAAAGTCGTGTGATGTTCACACCAGATATTTGAATTCATAGAATATCTTACCTCCTAAAACCTTTAAACACAAGTGCCTCGAGTTCATGCAATCTTAAAGTCGTGTGATGTTCACACCAGATATTTGAATTCATAGAATATCTTACCTCCTAAAACCTTTAAACACAAGTGCCTCGAGTTCATGCAATCTTAAAGTCGTGTGATGTTCACACCAGATATTTGAATTCATAGAATATCTTACCTCCTAAAACCTTTAAACACAAGTGCCTCGAGTTCATGCAATCTTAAAGTCGTGTGATGTTCACACCAGATATTTGAATTCATAGAATATCTTACCTCCTAAAACCTTTAAACACAAGTGCCTCGAGTTCATGCAATCTTAAAGTCGTGTGATGTTCACACCAGATATTTGAATTCATAGAATATCTTACCTCCTAAAACCTTTAAACACAAGTGCCTCGAGTTCATGCAATCTTAAAGTCGTGTGATGTTCACACCAGATATTTGAATTCATAGAATATCTTACCTCCTAAAACCTTTAAACACAAGTGCCTCGAGTTCATGCAATCTTAAAGTCGTGTGATGTTCACACGAGATATTTGAATTCATAGAATATCTTACCTCCTAAAACCTTTAAACACAAGTGCCTCGAGTTCATGCAATCTTCTCATTTCCTGTTCAATAGTTCCATGAGACGCTCCTAACGTTCTCAAGTCACTAATAATTTTAGCTTGTTCATACATTTCTTTTTCTAATAATTTGGAGCGCTTCTTCGGGTCCAACGTAAGATCGGCTAAGGGTGACAAACAATCTGTGGTACCCCGGGATTTGGTTCGCAACATTATACTGTCCTAAAATAAAAAAGAAAGAACATTAAATACACCAGTTCGCGTTAGATTACAGAGGTTAAGCAACGTCCAGTGAGGATTTACTGGATGGGAAACTACGTAGGTTTGAGTTTCCGTGATATTGGCTATTCCTGACCCAAAACAGGGTGAGGTCAATAAGGGTAGCTGGTTGGTAGGTTTCCAGTAATTGGAGGGTAAAACCCCATAGCAATAAAGTTGGGCAAGTTAAACACACATCGTTTTTTGGGAAGTGTCTACGAACTTAATAGCCACACCTCGTATCTTGACAAATGAATGAGTCTTCATATCGTGACGAATGAGTCTTCATATCTTGACAAATGAATGAGTCTTCATATCGTGATAAATGAATGAGTCTTCATATCGTAACGAATGAGTCTTCATATCGTGACAAATTAATGAGTCTTCATATCGTGACAAATGATTGAGTCTTCATATCTTGACAAATGAATAAATCTTCATATCGTGCCAAATGAATGAGTTTTCATATCGTGAATAAACGAGTCTTCATATCATGAGAAATGAATGAGTTTTCATATCGTGCCAAATAAAATAGTCTCCATATCGTGAGAAATGAATTAGTTTTCATATCGTGACAAATAAAAGAGTCTCCATGAATAAACCTTCATCTCGTCACAAATGAATGAGTGTTCATATCGTGACAAATGAATGAGTTTTCATATCGTGACAAATGAATAAGCCTTCATCTCGTGACAAATGAATGAGTTTTCATATCGTGACAAATGAATAAGCCTTCATCTCGTCACAAATGAATGAGTGTTCATATCGTGACAAATGAATGAGTGTTCATATCGTGACAAATGAATGAGTTTTCATATCGTGACAAATGAATAAGCCTTCATCTCGTCACGAATGAATGAATCTTCATATCGTGACAAATGAATAAGCCTTCATCTCGTCACAAATGAATGAGTGTTCATATCGTAACAAATGAATGAGTCTTCATATCGTGACAAATAATATTCACCTGTGAATTGTTCGTATTATCATCGTCGTCATCACTATCACAATATGCTGTCAACGTTTCGTCTTCTTGAACACCTGTCAGTGTTGTCAACGTATGTCCTAAAGCGGACAATTGTTTTCCAATGTTTACATCGAGATGAATGTCCACTCCTTCCATTTGCCATTTAACATTCAAAAACCATTTGGCATTTTCTAGAAACCAAAAATAATAAGTTTATTATTTTCAATAATGAACATTCGGAGTCGACCACGAAAGAAAGAAAGAAAAAAAAAAACAGCTTTAAATTTTGATATGCCAGCGTCTATTGCACGTTGAATACACCAGTTCCCGTTTGATCACTGAAGTAAAGCAACGTCCAGCGAGGGTTCGAGGCCTCGCGATGCTGGCTATTTTTCCGGGCCAACCCAGGCTGGGTGAGGTCAATGTGGGTAGCTGGTTTGCAAGTTTCCAGCGAATGGAGGGTGAAACCCCCGTCTCGAATGACCAATAGATGTTAAAGAGGCGTTAAGCCCTTTTTTTTTACAAAAAAAATGATATTTTAATCTAGCTTTAAAGTTTGATATTTTACCCCACCCTTAAATTTTGATATTTTAGCCCAGCTTGAAATGCATGATTATAAGGGGGGTACCATACCCCTCCCTCAGTTTTTGGTGCCACTGTGCCTCCTCTCGGGCACCTTATTATTTCAATAGCCCACTGGATCATTGAAGTTAAGCAACGACCAGCAAGACTGTACGAGACTGTACCTTGTGGATTCGCGCCCTCGTGATACTGGCTGGCTACGGGTTAATATCTGAACTGCTCTTGTCCACTAGAACTGTTGACCGTTCAATATAATGTTCAGTGGACGATAACGTCTGCCCAAACATCTCAAATTTTCACCCATCGCAGGTCATAAACGACCGTTCAATTCCACAACTAAATGCCTGTAGCCAGTGTCTATGGCAATACACCAGTTCTTGTTAGATGACTGAAGTTAAACAACGTCCAATGAGACTGGGTGAGGTCAATGTGGGTAGCTGGTTAGCCAGTTTCCAGCGATTGGAGGTAAACCTCCCGTCTCGAATGACAAATAGATGATAAAGAGACGTTAAGTCAAATATATAAAAAAGAAGCGATTTCAAATAACAATTACAGAACCTCTGCTCATTTCCGTTGAGTGGATAGTTTAAATATTGTCAAACCCCCTAGAGAATGGGTCATCTGCGTAAACTCACCCGTGTCCGACTTCAACGTTGTCGTTCTACTGCAAACTTCATACGTTCCTTCTGAGACAACACAAAGATTCATCAAATTAGATGCATCACTTGACGGGTCTGGTTTCCAATCATCCAAAGAGGTTTCAAAATCATCAGCAAATCTCAAACAAAGTCCTTTGAACTTGCCTTTGGACACCAATGAACCAGAACTACATGCTGATATTGACGTCGATTCTAACGTAATCACAACCGCAGAACATGAATCAGTTTCCATAAATAGAGAACGATTCAAACCCCATGTGGTCTGGAAATATAAAAAAGGCGGGAGAAAATTGATATAGACGTCGATTCTAACGTAATAACTACCGCAGAACATGAATCAGTTTCCATAAATAGAGAACAATTCAAACCCCATGTGGTCTGGAAATATAAAAAAGGGCGGGAGAAAATTGAAATAGACGTCGATTCTAACGTAATCACAACCGCAGAACATGAATCAGTTTCCATAAATAGAGAACAATTCAAACCCCATGTGGTCTGGAAATATAAAAAAGGCGGGAGAAAATTGATATAGACGTCGATTCTAACGTAATAACTACCGCAGAACATGAATCAGTTTCCATAAATAGAGAACAATTCAAACCCCATGTGGTCTGGAAATA
>CM022882.1:21555181-21577420 GCA_012654025.1 Pachypsylla venusta
TGCCCATATCTTCAACAGTTAATTGTAAAAACAATGTACCGGATGGACTAGTGGTGGATGATGTATTGAACTTTTCAAACATTGGCATTTGTTGTTGTCATGGTAACATAATATTACAATAAACATTATTCTATTCTAAATTGTCCATTTGTTATTACTTACCAAAGGTAACGGATTAAGAGGTACACAGATGCCCATATCTTCAACAGTTAATTGTAAAAACAATGTACCGGATGGACTAGTGGTGGATGATGTATTGAACTTTTCAAACATTGGCATTTGTTGTTGTCATGGTAACATAATATTACAATAAACATTATTCTATTCTAAATTGTCCATTTGTTATTACTTACCAAAGGTAACGGATTAAGAGGTACACAGATGCCCATATCTTCAACAGTTAATTGTAAAAACAATGTACCGGATGGACTAGTGGTGGATGATGTATTGAACTTTTCAAACATTGGCATTTGTTGTGTCATGGTAGGATGGTTATCAGTGATCACTCTACTGCACTGTTCATTCCAATATTCATAGGCATTCTTATAGTTGAGCCATACCAAGATAGCTTTGTCAACTGCAATAGGTTGAATATAGACCAGAGGGCGAGTGAGACTGATCAGGATGACCTCCTTATCATCATCCACACCTTTGTTATTTGACATTTCTCCTTGGAATGCGTTACGAAGAGCTAGAAAGAAAGAAGAAAATATATATATATATAATCAAAAGCTACGACCGTCTCGAATTATAGATGTTAAAGAGACGTTAAGCCGAATTTTAAAAATAAATAAATATAATCAAAAGCTACGACCGTCCCGAATTATAGATGTTAAAGAGACGTTGAGCCGAATTTTAAAAATAAAAATAAATAAATATAATCAAAAGCTACGACCGTCTTGAATGAACAATAAATGTTAAAGAGACGTTACGTCAAATTTTAAAAATAAAAATAAATAAATAAATGTAATCAAAAGCTACGACCGTCTTGAATGAACAGTAGATGTTAAAGAGACGTTACGCCAAATTTTAAAAATAAATAAATATAATCAAAAGATACGACCGTCCCGAATGATAGATGTTAAAGAGACGTTAAGCCAAATTTTAAAAAATAAATAAATATAATCAAAAGCTACGACCGTCTCGAATGATAGATGTTAAAGAGACGTTACGCCAAATTTTAAAAATAAAAATAAATAAATAAATGTAATCAAAAGCTACGACCGTCTTGAATCAACAATAGATGTTAAAGAGACGTTACGCCAAATTTTAAAAATAAATAAATATAATCAAAAGCTACAACCGTCTCGAATGACCAATAGATGTTAAAGAGACGTTAAGCCAAGTTTTAAAAAATAAACTACGATCTAGGTGATCCACACTGATTGACATCTAAATAAAAATGCCTTCCACTGACCTTACGCCCTCTGGTCTATATTCAACGTCCCGAGACAACTTGGAGTAAGACGATCAAATGTCGTTTACTACACTTGCCACAGTTTTTTTCGGATCACCTAACGGATAGTCTGCTCCAAATGACGGTGGCTTATAGTCCATATCCCCCAATCAACCCCACAGTATTGATATCTAGTGCAGTATGAGAGTGGCTTGATCCTATCGAAGTAACAAAATTCCGGAAACTTCCAATTTAAGGGGCTAGTGAACCGATAAAATTTTGGTGCAACTGCCGCTACTAATAAATAAATCCAAATATATAAATCAGACATCTGTGTATACCTATGAGGTCAAGGTCGTCTGTTACAATACCACAGCCTAAACAGTAGCAGATAGCGAAAAATTGATAGGAATCCCCCCCTCCATAATTAGAGCCTACGACCACAGTAAAATTATTAAAACCACAAAAAATATTAAACCGTTTTCGAGTTATGGCAAAATTTCCGATTTATTGACCAAAGTCGGCCAGTCACGGTCTGAAATCTTAAATTTTGTCGCGATAATAGATCAGCTCAAAGCGAGAAAATTTTAGGTGACCCTTTAGTCCTTAAGTTAGGACATAGTTTGCAAGATTATTAACAGTCATTCCAGAGCTACAAGTTCAAAACAGGGATCAGGCATCATAAAATTTAAAAAATACTAACTACCCAGAGCAGCAATGCCTTTAAGTTCTCTGGGAAAACATATAAGGCCCATATAGACTACAATGTACAGGGTGGACACGGATCCATGATTTCCCCTATCCCTCAACATAATTTACTCTGTCCTATAAAAATTATAGCGAAGCACGGGTGAAATAGCTGGTTATAATATACGACACTCCACTTTAACTGTGTATTAAATCCAAACTATCCTATCAATAATAATAGTTCTTATTTATACTGCCTGACCATAGGACAGAAGTCCGTTGATACCGGCAGATTTTTGGGTGCTATTATTATGTGGTAAATATCTC
Source organism: Pachypsylla venusta (assembly GCA_012654025.1). Classification (NCBI taxonomy): domain Eukaryota; kingdom Metazoa; phylum Arthropoda; class Insecta; order Hemiptera; family Aphalaridae; genus Pachypsylla; species Pachypsylla venusta. The sequence continues at coordinate 21,557,592 of CM022882.1, forward strand.
AAATTCATGAGGATGAAATTCAATGGGCTGGCTTGGTTGGAACCCACGCCCTACTGTTTACCAGTCGGAGCGTTTTACTACTACACCACTAACCCACTATCCTATTATCAGTTCATGATCAGTGGACAAATCCAGTTCAAGTGGACAAACGTCCTCCTTGGTCTTTAACGTCTAAATCCAGTTCAAGTGGACAAACGCCCTCCTTGGTCTTTAACGTCTTATGTTTTGACGTCTTTGTTGTCTATATCAATATTTTGTTTGAAATCCAGTTCAAGTGGACAAACGCCCTCCTTGGTCTTTAACGTCTTGTGTTTTGACGTCTTTGTTGACTATATCAATATTTTGTTTGAAATCCAATTCAAGTGGACAAACGCCCTCCTTGGTCTTTAACGTCTTATGTTTTGACGTCTTTGTTGACTATATCAATACTTTGTTTGAAGAATTTTTGTTTATTATTATTATTTTTAATTTCGTGTTCAGACTTTTTTATCATTGGAGTTCGTTACCATGTTCTTCCAATTCCCGAGTGTTCCTACCCCCCCCCCCCATTACAAAATAACAATAACTGTCTGAAAATTACCAATTCGGGTTTTAAAGAAAGCATAATGTTGAAATTCCGGGTCAGCTTCTTCAAACAAAGGATTTCGAATAACTTGTCCAAGCGACAGATTGACATCGACATGAGTTTTCAAAAATAATTTGGCACTCGTTGAGTTGGAACCTCCGGACATATTTTGAATCCGATTTGATAATTGTAACTCTATGGAACCAGTTTCCAAACGGACAGCACTATTTGTAGGCGTTGTAGCAGTTAATTGAACTCTCTGAAAAAGAAACAAACAACTGTTGTAAACTTCACACGAATTTTCTATCTACAGGGTGTTTCAGAAGGTTATGCAGAAAAAGAAACCACGTATAGTTTAGCTCAAATAAAGGCCACTTTGCTTAATAAACCCCTATACGGAAATGGACCCAGGTAGCTAGGGCCTTAAAAATCGAAAAATAATTATTAAAAACCGAATTATTTTGCGATTGACCTCATTTTTTGCATGACGCCTCCGATTGTTATCATGCTTCTTTGGTGAATATTCGGCACTTTTCCCCTGATCAGTGGCGGAGTTATGGGGGGTCATGAAATGAAAATGCCTAAAACTTTTTGATGTGTATTTTTTTGGTGATTTAAGGTATGAATGTCTTCTAAAACTTGTTTTGCTACAAAAAGGCCGGAATAGCTCTTGTCTAAAATCAACCGTTGACCTTTTAAAATCACAAAAATTGAGCGTAGGACGATTCTAATTATTCAAAATATTCCCCGGGGGCGGCAACCCCGACCCCCCTGTGCCCGGGGGGTTTTCCATACCCTCCGGAAGTATCACCTCCCTAAGTGCTGCACCGCCCTCCTAAGGTATAGCCTTAAATCCGCCCCTGACCTAGCTACCTTGGGGTCCATTTCCGTATAGGGGTTTATTAAACAAAGTGGCCTTTATTTGAGCTCTACTATACGTAGTTTCTTTCTTTGCATAACCTTTTGAAACACCCTGTATATATATAAAAGTATTGTACTTGGCTGAAATTTTCGATATCGCGTTTTTCAATGCTTAAATATGTTTTGAGGTCCCCAGAGTCCACATCTTGAGTTCCAGGATTCCAGACTGTCGGAAAAAGGCAAAACCACCAAAGATACAATCGACATTAGTGGGAATTTTCATCACGCGTCCAATACATACAATTAACATATTAGCAAAATTTCAAGTTTGCATTCCTCTAATAGGCAGAAATTGTGATAACCGCTAAAAAATCTGCCAAAAACCGCAGAAATGCGGAAATAGATTGGACTTCAACCAAAAGTGTTTTTGTGGATTCCATGCAAAAAATTATTACTAGGTGTGTCCGTGGACAAAAACGGACGGAGCCATCCGTTTATAGGGAGTATAAGGCTACGCTTCGCTCCGCCCAATAAATAAAAATTATTATTATAGGCACCAAATTTCAATCTCTAGCTCTTCCCGTTTTTATTTTATGATGGATTCGCGAAAAACTTTAAAAGTTCAGGAAAATTACCTTTGTAAATTCAATTAAATAAAAAATTAAGAAAAAAAAAATAACGTGGTTGTAAGAGAAAAGGAAATCTCGTTTGATGTCCACCCGATAATCTGACGCGGTTAGGTTTACTCCGAAAATGTAGGGAGCTTTGCGTTTCTGTCATAAACCATAACAATACATAGATTGATCAAAATGGTTGAGTAATCTCTGTGAACAGAATGTATTCCATATTATAAGTATCTTCTTCGTCTTCTTCCCAGATAGAAACCGGTTTTTCTTACCTTCATTCTAATAATGAGTGAGAACAGAATGTATTTCATATTACAAGTATCTTCTTCGTCTTCTTCCCAGATAAGAACCGGTTTTTCTTACCTTCATTCTACCGATGAGTGAGAACAGAATGTATTCCATATTAAAAGTATCTTCTTCGTCTTCTTCCCAGATAGAAACCTGTTTTTCTTACCTTAATTCTAACATTGAGTGAGAACAGAATGTATTTCATATTACAAGTATCTTCTACGTCTTCTTCCCAAATAGGAACCGGTTTTTCTTACCTTCATTCTAACAATGAGTGAGAGCAGAATGTATTTCACATTACAAGTATCTTCTTCGTCTTCTTCCCAGGAACCGGTTTTTCTTACCTTCATTCTAACATTGAGTGAGAACAGAATGTATTTCATATTACAAGTATCTTCTTCGTCTTCTTCCCAGATAGGAACCGGTTTTTCTTACCTTCATTCTAACAATGAGTGAGAACAGAATGTATTTAATATTACAAGTGTCTTCCGCGTCTTCTCCCAGATAAGAACTGGTTTTTCTTACCTTCATTCTAACAATGAGTGAGAACAGAATGTATTTCATATTACAAGTATCTTCTAAGTCTTCTTCCCAAATAGGAACCGGTTTTTCTTACCTTCATTCTAACAATGAGTAAGAACAGAATGTATTTAATATTACAAGTATCTTCTTCGTCTTCTTCCCAGATAGAAACCTGTTTTTCTTACCTTCATTCTAACAATGAGTGAGAACAGAATGTATTTCATATTACAAGTATCTTCTTCGTCTTCTTCCCAGATAGGAACCGGTTTTTCTTATCTTCATTCTACCAATGAGTGAGAACAGAATGTATTTCATATTAAAATTATCTTCCACGTCTTCTCCAAGATAAGAACCGGTTTTTCTTACCTTCATTCTAACAATGAGTGAGAACAGAATGTATTTCATATTACATGTATCTTCTTCGTCTTCTTCCCAGATAGGAACCGGTTTTTCTCCTCCATATACTTTTTGTATGACTTCATTAACCTCTTTCATAAATACTTTCTGAACAAATACTAAATGATTCAGAAGATCGGTTGTAAGAGAATGTTCAAATATGCCAATATCAGCAACCGCACTCATGTAACTTCCTTGACGATAAGTGACACCTAAAATGATAACAGTGAGCAAGTCAGACTACATACAATTAACTTTTAAATAAATTAAAACAAAACACCAAAAACACTATTTATAATCTATATATACGTAATAACTACCGCAGAACNCAAAGATACATACAATTCCCCAACAAGTATGCTACACAGAAAGTCTATTCGGATTTTTTTATCGACCAAAGTTCGCCTAACTTTCGTTCTGACTAGTAAAGTTCGCTTAACTTTCGTTCTGACTACTAAAGTTCGATTAACTTTCGTTCTGACTACTAAAGTTCGACTAACTTTCGTTCTAACTACTAAAGTTTGACTAACTTTAGTTCTGACGACTACATGTCCCCGTATATTACGACTATGGAGTGTCTTCAATTAGGTTACTCAAAAGGGCAAGTAGCGGTCTTTACATTGAATTTAATCTTTCCTATCAGTAGAGATTTTCACCAGAGACATCCAATATTTATTTAGAAACCTCAATTTAAGGGTCTATCCAATAAAAGAAAATAGTCATCAGAGAAAAGAGGGGAATAAGGTTTCTTGGGACAAATTCTACCAACTCTCGTGGCAGTTGAAAGTGAACGGTTCTCAGAGTATGATTGTTTGATCTCCTCACGTAAGTCCTTCTACATCATTTAAATTACGATCCCTTCCAATAGCTCTCAGGGAACATTTGAAACACCTCTTATTTTTATTTTATTATTTATTAAAATTTCTAATTGCTATTAATATTACTATCTAACCAAGAAATTATTTAATTCTTTGGCCTTAGTAGACGTTCACTTCTCCTTGAATTCTAAGACGAGAGTGGGAATCAATTTTTCCGGCCCAACCCAGGCTGGGTGAGGTCAATGTGGGTAGCTAGTTTACAAGTTTCCAGCGAATGGATGGTGAATCCCCGTCTTGAATGACCAATAGATGTTAAAGAGACCTTAAGCCAATTTTTTTAAAAAATACTACTCAAGGGCTCGATGCAATCAAGAAAGGTGCAATATTCTCAAAAATCTCTTTTTTTTAACGGAACAAATATACTTTTGGTGCTCGAATTCGAGGAACAACGGATGGCTCCGCCCGTTTTTGTCCACGGACATACCTAGTAATAATTTTATTCATATATATGGTATTATTGCAGGTCGGCAAATTGCAGTGGTGAGTCGGCATTTTCATACATATTACCCCCCCCCCTCCACGGTTTCCACCCTCGCTATGCCGCTGTTTGTGGGACCTTCGAATTCTATATTTATAGAGACGAGTCCACAAAATGATTTACAAATAAATCTTGCTTTAGAAGTATCCCAACCCCTTAGGAATACAGCTGCCGGGGCGGTTACAAGATAGGAGCAAACAAAACTATTACCCGTTATGCAGAAGACATTAAAACTATTTATTTGAACGCGGCGTTAACAGCAGTGTATATAGATTTAAATAGAACCCGTCACTCTCCAAGCCGCATTCTTCAATGATTTTTTTTTGGAATCGTCACAGAAAAGATATAACCCCCCCCCCCCCACACACACACACATAAAAAATTGATATTTTACGTGTGTGTATGTGGGGGGTCAAACACACAAAATCAGAAGTTTAGCGATAGCGGGCTAATATGGGACAATAGCTATTACAGGACACTGATTTTAAAATATAGTGCGACCTTTCAGCTTGTACAGCAATCATAAATATTGGTATATTTCGTAAACATTAACATCTGAAAATCGAATTATTTGTTGCCAAGAAGAAGCGTACATGCTTTTTCACATCAACTGCGTGAATTGCCTACATTTACTATTATTACTGCCCATACGGTGTTTTTAGAATAAGAATGATAGAGCGGCCCGTAATTTTTTTCCCCCCGGCCCGGATTTTCTGTCTCCGACCCTGTCTGAGATAGAGACTATTTGATGTTCTGCTTTACCTTCATGGGGAGGCAGATCTCTTGGTTTATTTCCACCATCTTGAATGTATTCAGCAGATACATGAATCTTTGGTAGATCAATGCTAGCTTCTGATGGGAGATTTGCTTCCGTTACTTGAACTTTAGTGGAAAAAGATAATGTATGTCGCGGCAAATCAATGACAAACTTAGCTTTGGATCCTGTAACGCCTGTACTTGTTAACGGGTCCATTCTGTATTGAGCTTGTAATGAAGGTAACAAAGCTGCTGTGATTGTGACACTCTGAAAATAGTTTGAATAAAATAATCATTTTATTCAAATTTTTGGGGATTTTTATTCAAGATTAACAATTTTTGGGGAATCGTTTTTGGATAAGGGAATTAAAATCTATAACAAAATGAACAATGTAATCAAAAATATGANCCCCCCCCCCCCCCGAAAAAAAATCTTGGGTACGTCCCTGATAATAATAACAATAATAATGTAGCCACACTTAAGGGATCAAACCAGCTTCATTACGTGAAGGTCCTAAGCCTTTGTAAATACAGAAGGTTTGATGTTAGGAAGGGCATCTGTAAAGATGCGATGAAACCGAGGGTTACCCTACCAGGAAAGAATGCAGTTAAAGAGAGTAGACACTGAAAAAAGGTTGTGGCATGTCAGTATTAAGAAAGGCAACGAAAGAGGAGGTCTTGGAGGTACTTCCCTAGAGTGAGGAGGAGAAATATTATCTTTAGGAGGTCCTGTATTACTAACCTGAATCAGTGCTGTAAATTGTATCATCAGAGGTTGTAACAGTGGTGTGGTGGTCGTAATAACTGGTGGAGGAGGTCTTGGAGGCACTTCCCTAGAGTGAGGAGGAGAATGATTATCTTTAGGAGGTCCTGTGTTACCCATATGGACACTTTCAACATCATCCACCGTAGTGCCTCTGCTCATTCTACTTGAAGCTCGGGTTACCCGGAGTTCCTAAAAAAAGAAATAGCATCAAGGTTAGACCTCATACTGCCTCGTCAGCCATTTTCTTGTATCAGTGTTATTGTTTATATTTGAGTTCCCATTTAATGCAAATCGACGGGACGCGACGGTAATAAGACGTCCTTAAATATTTATGGTGTTTTAATGAAACTACAGCGAGAATTTGAAAATGATTCTTAATTTAAAGTCGGTTATTATCAAATACTAGCTGTTTCGCCCGCGCTTCACTACGGTCTATAGCTTGGCGCCTTAGAGGCATGGCCGTNATCAAGCATGTCGGTAGATATGCTTACGTCAAGAGTAAGCAAAGCTACCGACTATATTAACACGAAAGATAGTTTGTAGGTATGGAGACCCACTTTTTTCTGCCACTTCCAGATGATTTTTTGAAAATTTTATTATTATAGATAGATAACATATTCTTATACATATCATAGTTCGAAAATTGTGAAAGTAGGCGTGTGCGTATGTATATACATGTATCATGCTATCTCCCTCGCCCCAATGTATTTCTTATGGGGATTGTTTACTTTTTTGCGATTTCTACCACTTAAAATTAAAATTTTACAAAATCCTTTCTTAGAGCACAAAATTTGACTGCCAAATTTCAAGTCTGTAGCATTAATAGTTTCAGCTCTACGTTGATCAGTCACTCAGGACATTACCTTTAATATATCAAGATAACACGATGAGAAGCCAAGAAAAAAATCGTTTTTACTCAAACCTCAATCATCTATGTTACGTTGAATACCCCAGTTACCGTTAGATAACTGAAGATAAGTAACATTCGGCGGGGTTTTACTTTGTAGGTGATCACGTCGCGTCGTTTCGGGCCCTTATGATGCCTCGCTATTTTTTTAACCAACCCAGGGTCTGTCAGTGAGGTTAATGTGGTGGTTGGTTTGCAAATTTCCAGCGAATGGAGGGTAAACCACCCGTCTCAAATGATCAATAGATGTTTAAGAGACTTTAAGAAAGAAAAAAAATATTTTCAAATATAAAACTGTGAGAAGCCAAGATTATTTTTGCTTTCACTCGAATTTCAATGGATGAAAGCAGATATGTCAAACAGCTAGAACTGGGGTTTAGTGACCCGATGATACTCACTCTCCAATGTTGTTGTTGTTGTTGTAGCGAAATCACGTCATCATCACATCATAATCTTTGTAGTTTTTCCCAATTAGTCTTACTAAGCTGAGGTGACCTGACTCTCCAATTGAGTAGGGCAGTGCAATCAAAGATCACATGGGAGGCTGTTTCCTCTTTCCTCCCCACATAGTGTACACAATGGGGTTTCCCTAAAGATTCCCATAATGTGTAGGTGTTTTCTGAGACCACAATCTCCAAACCTTCAACACAGAATTCCGCCATTTTATTGAATCAATGCCCTCATTTTTCTCAAAACATTTCCAGTGAAAGGAAGATGGTTAGCAACTTACTTGTAATGTAGAACTCAGTTGTTTGCTACCTCGTGTCATCATCCCATGAAGTACAACCGGATGCTGAGGGATATCAATATCGATACTGCCGATGGTGATCAAACCATTGTTTCTATCTTTGGACCGCCTGCTCGTGCTTGACAGTAAGGCTTGAGATTTGCCAACCGTCACTTTGACAACAGTTCTAAAATTAGAAAAATATACATTAAATTTAACGTTTTGAGAACAAAAAGAGTGTTATGTTCAAGGTTGGTTGGATCCGAATTCAATCAAATGATTTTATTGTGATCTGCGTTTCGAGAAATAGTCCCATATTTGATCTTAGCTCTACCAGTACTAAAAAAAGGAGCAGAATTTGGAGTAACCCAGCCGAAATCAGCCGCTCTAAGGGGGGGTTGTCGTTGGAACAAATTGTGGACGATCTTTTGTCAGGGAAAAACCCGAGTGGACTTGGTACGTTGGTTGTTTTTGGGGGATTGCAGTAAATGAACACGCTGACCAGCTGGCGAGGAAGGTTCGAAACCCCCTTCATTGGTTCTGAACCGGCAATTGGTATCAGCGACTGAAGCACGCAGTTCGGTGAGACAATGATGAGGGAGAGTCATGGATCTCATTGGACTAAAACTCAGGACAACAACACAGCAAGCAAATGATGGCCAACCCATCAAAATCTCTAGGTGCTGATCTCCTTCGCTTAAGTCGGAAACAAATAAGACTGGACTAACAGGACATTGTAGTTTCAGAAAACACCTACACAATATGGGAATCTTTAGGGAAAACCCATTCTGTACACTATGTGGTGGAGGAAAAGGAAACAGCCTTGCATGTGATCTTTGATTGCAGTGCCCTACTCAATTGGAGAGTTTGTATCATCGGGTCACTAAACTCCAGAAAGGAATTCGTCCAAAGCAATCTGGTAACAAGACTGCTCAAACTCTATGAGCTGTTGAAACTTAGAGAAATAACTTTAACCCCAAAAACTCCCAATTTCCATGAGGGTGAGGAGTAAGGATTGCAAACCTTAGGGGGTATGAAATGGTACGTTGCACCAAACGCCTGTGAATTTCGAAAGAAAAAAACAGTGTTAGTTGTTATTGTTCACTTACTGTTGATTGGGCGCAACTCCTTCCAACAACACTATCTGCTCTTTTTTCTATACGTTAAACTCGAATGAAGATTTGTGATTTCAGCTTCTAATTTCAGTCCAGATAAGGTTGCTAAGAGACGAGTACGATGAATTCGAGCAATAGCAAAAACAACTAATCGAGTCCTATCGTCACGAGGATTTGCTGAAAAACCAAAACAAATTTCTAGATGCTATGTTATCCCTGCAAATGAAGACACTACCGAGCAAACTCATGTTGGACTCGTCCACAATGCTAAATGTATACAAAAACAATAAGGAAGTCTCCATCTCCATGGCAAAGTGTGCATCACACTCGGCTTGCACCAGGCAGGTTCCGGGTTCGATTCCTGGACGGGCCGAAAATTTGATTTTTTTTTTTTTTCGAAAACTTTCTACGTGGTCTGGTTATGCGTGGGGGTAACTCAGCCTCCTGCGATTTCTGGACGGGTCGAAATTTTGAAAAAGTTTTTTTTCGAATCTACTTGGTTATGTTGTGTTTGGGGGGGGGGGGTAATTCAGCCTCCTGAGAACAATTGAGTGGTAGCACTATAAGGTAAAAATTGCTACAGCGAACCTTAAGCTTAGTGATCTAGGAGTGAATGTTGAAAATACCTTGTAATGCTATGATACCCACAAACATTCTGACAAAATAACACAAAGAAACATACATTTACATTACAATAAACAATAAATCTTGATAAAGAAGACATATGCGAAGTATGTGAGGGGGGGTCTGCACATGACACAGCTCACCTTTACACTTGCTCCCAAAATCCCACCCTTTCACGGTCATTGACCTTTGGCGGAACCTAGTGAGAGTGGCAGAGTTCCTTGAGCTGACAACTCGAGATGTTACGGACGAACCTAACTGATTGATGAGATGGGAACTGCTAAAACAACCTGTTATGTTATTGAATATAACGTAGCTCAAGCACAAAAAGCCCAACTGAGGTTTAGGTGCAGGGGCTTATACAGCCCAGGGAAGGAATCTAGCTCATGAATATATTGAATATAACAACATTGATTTACAGGTCCCATAAGTTAACCGGCGTGTAGCTGGTTTGCAACAACCCGCCATGAGTTATTGATCATGGTATCACCCTGCTCCATGCATAGATAATGGAAAGGATGTCTTTTCGGACCCTTCCTTTAGTCACCTTTTACGACTGGCATGAACTTGGGTGCCTTGAAAGTATCCTTTTCAACTCCCCCTATCCACAGGGGACATAAGTAGGATATAATGCAGTAGCATCTCCTTGTTTTCTGCATAGGTAAGGGACTTTTTTGGGGGGAGGGGGGAGGCTAAAAATAGCCAGTAAAATGATAAACCCATGTGTCACATTGGTAGTTTTTTTCGGTATATGTCACGCAAACGCTTTCGCATTACTTCAAAGGGTTTTATAAATAGGTGCACTATTATTTCTACTCACTATTAATTACTGGAGGTGTTGGAGTGGGCGTGGATGGTTGAGGAATTGGAAGTCCACTACTTTCTCCTTTCTCAACATCCACATCCGCCATTGGTTTGGTGGACGTGGTAGTATCTTCTAACTTCTTATTGCTGGTATTTTTAAAACTATCCGCAACGTCTGTCCCGCCCATTGAAATTCTGAAATTCAAATTAGACTTCATTAGTACAATAGTCAAAAAACCACTGTGACGTTGTTATCCATATATGCAGATCGATATATTTGTTAGTTATGTCATAAGAAGATTCTTGAAGCTTCCTATTTATTCATCTGAAATGTAAATTTCATTAAACCGAAAATAATAAAGAACAATTAAATTAATTATATGTCTAGCCAGCGTCTATGGCACGTTCAATACACCAGTTCCGTTAGATCACAGAAATTAACCCTTTCCGTGTGAATATGTAATTTTTCATAGAAAAAAATATTTTTTTCCGCAATTAAAATCAGATGATTTTTAGAATTTTTTTGGCGGAAACCCCATTGCGCTAGCTTTATTCAATCTCGAGATATAAGTTGTCCTATAATTTGGACATTTACACTCGGCGATTGAAAATACACATATGTAGATTTTTTTTTTTCTTCGAATTTTTATTTTTAATATATTAGTACATACTTTAATTTGTTAGATGAGTCTTAGAAATTCAGAAAAAGTCAAAAGAGTAAGGACTCTTTTTAACGATAAATCGGAAATAAATTTGTGGTCGATCCCGGGACCTTCAGTATTGTAATCTAGGACCTCGCCTTAAGACACCACGCCATGTTCAAGGAATAGGAAAATTAAATCCTTGATACATCATACATCGATGAAGAAACAATCCAAAACAATTAAAAATACATGGCTGTGTCCTGCAATTTTGCTATAGCTGAAAGCTGACAAGTACCAAAAAATCAATCTGTTAAACATTTGTGTCCTAATTTTAGGACAATTTCTTTACACAGAGTAGAGAACTATTTCCTTGTTGAAATATCAATGTTTATGATTAAATATAAATAATAGAGGGGTTGTACTTAGCATTACAATCTTTAAAAACGGAAAATCTAGAAAAAAAAGTTCACCATTTGGGGCACTAAACTAGCAGTCGAACGCAGAATTTTAATTTTTCAAAAAACTTCAGAAATAATTTGTAAATAAAAGAATTTTTAAAAACAAACGAAGACAGCAGCACTTGTCTACGCTAACCTACAATGAAACACAATCAAAGCACATACACTACACAAAAATCCGTCAAGCCGTTTTGAAGTTATATGTGTTTAAAGATTTGTCCTAAAATAGGGCAGTTTCACGCAAAGGGTTATAGCTAATTTTGTAATTAAATACTTGCGGATCCACTGGGCGGACTGCTACAAAAGAAGCGGTGTTCTAGCAGCTAACTGGTGTCTCGAATTTCATCCTGACACTTGTGAGACAATAAGATGGACCTGCCTCTCAAAAAACATAATGTTTGAAATTATGAATTCGACTGACAAAATTTTGGTCTTATCTTGAGTCTTGCGANACCAATTGATGTTGAAGAGACATTAAATAATTTTTTTTTTTTAAAAAAAAAAATATGTATTTACAAGACCAGTATTTATTGATATACAACCTAACAACCGCCAACTTTCGTCTTCATGATTTTCAACATCTAGACCAGGGTTGTCCAACCCGCGGCCCGCGAAGCTAATATTAATAAAAAGTCAGCAGCAGAATGTCCACAGAAATCGCACTAATAGGGTTCATATAATGTGGTAAGTTCTATTAATCTATAATAATAAAACTCAATGTAACGATAAATGTATGTATCACTAATTATTTAGGCAAAACGGAGAGATATCGAAAAATTGATAAGAATGGACCCAAACCGAAACCATAGGCTGAAACCCCAGAAAAAATATCAGAATTAAAAAATGTCGAACCGTTTTCGAGTTACGGCTGATTTTTGACCGAATTTAGCCGGTCATTCTCCGATCTTTGTCGCGACAACAGATCAACTCAAAGGGAGAAAGTTTTAGGTGGCCTTTTAAGCTTTAATTTGGAACATAGTTTGCAAAAAACGGTCCAACCGTTTTCGAGTTATGGCCGTTTATACGATTTTTGTAAGGGGAATCATAGAATACTATTAGCTTCCGATTTTGAAAGGGAAATCATAGAATACTATTAGCACGGGAACGGTCATACCTCTAAGGCGCCAAGCTATAGGCCGTAGCGAAGCACGGGCGAAACAGCTAGTTTACTTATAAATTTACACTAAACTTACCTAAATCCCTACTCACCTACCTACACTATAATGGGTACCTACTAGTACATAACATTTTTACGTTTATTTACCTCTGCGGCCCGAGAGCCTTCTAGGTTGTTCCCTTGCAGCCCACGGGTACACCCATATTGGACAACCCTGATCTAGACTGGAGTCCTAAGAGTAGAATAATATACTACCTACCCCTTCCACCACCATCACAATGGGGACACGTCTTTCTTCTTCTACTTACCTATGAGCAACAGTTTTGGTTTCTGGCATTGTGGCATACAATTCTAACAAAGAATAAACTGTTCTCCAACATCTTGGCGTTATTAACGGAGGCAGTAGGTCATCTGGTTTCTGTTTTAATGGAGAGTCTCGTCCAGGAGTACTACGTCCATCTATAACAGGAGATGTTAGATTACCGGATACGTCACGGGGAGAGTCGCCAAGATTCATATAACCTGAAAATAAGAATAATCAATCAATTTTTTGGCAAGGTACAAATTATATTTCTGGTTTAGTATTTTCAATAATGAGCCTTTGGAATCGTCACGAAAAAAATTCCCCCCCCCTTATAATTTGATATTTTACGTTTCAAGGTACGTAGAATCCAAAAAAATCGAATAAAAAAAAATCCGTAAGATCCGAAACTTTTTACAATCAAATATACCGCTGATGGTTTTTACCGCTTTTTAGCGGTTTTCATCAATCCTGTCTAAAAAGAGCATGGTAAGAGCCAGAGACTTGAAATTGGTTATGTCTGTCACATTCGGGGTCTCAGTATCAAACGAAAGATCTTGACATTCCGAATCGACCCCCACCCCCCCAAAAAAATATCCCTCCCCTCAAAAAAATACACCCCTAAAAGTTCTGGACCGCCATCAGACCCTAAATTTGACATACATACCTAATTTCAAATCTCTGGCTCTTACTATTCTCTTATTAGAAACTAGCTGTTTTGCCGTAACTCGGAAACGGCTTGACATATTTTAGGGGGGGAAGTCCATTCCCATCGCTATCTGCTACCGTTTGGGTTGTGGTATTATAACAGATAACCCCTAATACACACAAACTTCTGATTTTCTTACCTCGAACACTTTTGCCAGTTGATCTTAATTTCTGTGCAAAAGTTTGATGTTTCGATCTCACTGATGAACTTGGCGACACAACCGGTTTGACAGATTCTTGAATAAGTACTTTATGTTTATCAAATAATTCAGGAGTAACTGATGCTAATAACAATGGCGGTGGAGCAGGGGATTTAGCAAGCGGCGGTGCCACCTGTTCTTTCAATTCTGATTGTGTTTCTTTTACATTCTGATACATGTTACTTATCTGATGCAATAGACGTAATAGAGGCATGTTTACCTGAAATAAAAGATTATACAAGCATATTTGACAACCTGCACATAGATGACGTCATCAGTAAATCGTATCAATCTCTGGGTCTGCTACATAGAAGTTTCAAGTACTTCCAAAATCTAGACACATTTATAATCAATACTAATATTATAAATGCGAAAGTAACTCTGTCTGTCTGTCTGTATGTATGTTACGCTTTCACGCTTAAACTACTGAACCGATTTTGATGAAATTTGGTATGGAGATAGACTAAACTTTAGGAAAGGACATAGGCTACTTTTGGGGTTGAAACTATAAACGGCCATGCCTCTAAGGCGCCAAGCGAAGCGGGCGTATCCTGCTAGTCCTGTATACTTCTTTCGTCAGCTCCAAGCACGATTATGCTGCTATAAAAAAGATTAGAAGTTTGAAGAGATTATTAGTGCAGGAGGTTCTTCGTAATGCTGTGATACCCATAAAAATTGTGAAAAAACTGTTCGGCCTTCGGCCCTTGATTTTTTTTTAAAAAAAAGGAAAGCTAGTCCTTATTTTATACTCATTCCATTTCCTGTTAAGGAGAAAAAAAATTAGGCCCCCCCCAGAGAACGTTTGCAAGGGGAAGACGACATGCCGCCACTGTAACATTCCATGAGGAAAAGTAAATCATACTTGAGATTGTAAGAAGTTGCTTGAGGGTGACATCCTCACGGGCCGAGTCCACCTGAGCTGATGTTGCTTTAAAGAATTCAAAAATTCCAACCCGTTTCCAAAAGTTAAGGAGACAAAGGGTGTCCGGACATTCTGGGACACGCTCTAGTCTCCGATTATGCTTCGATATCATTTTGTTAAATTGGGATACTATGTCAAGTAAAACCATTATGAGGTAGATAATATAATACTATATCTTCACTTGACTGTAAAAATAATAAAAATGTTGATTAGAGCTGACTAGTTTACTGCTCTCCTGAGCACATCATCAGAGATTGGTTGAACAAAGAGTCTTGGTTCAACCAAGCTCTGATGATGTGCTCAGAAACTAATCAGCTTTAATCAACAACTTTATTATTTTTACAGTCAAGTGAAGATATCTTTATATTTAAAAGACAATGTCCTGAGTGACTGATCAACGTAGAGCCGAAACTATTAATGCTATACAGACTTGAAATTTGGCAGGGACCTTCGTTGCACCATGTAAGTGTACACTAAGAAAAGATTTTGCAAAATTTTAATATTAAGGAGTAGAAATTGCGAAAAGTAAACAGTCCCCATAAGAAATACATTGGAGCGAGAGAGATAGCATGATACATCTATATACATACATACAACAGCGTACACGCCTATAAAGAGAAAAAATACTATTAGCATGGGAACGGCCATGCCTTTAAGGCACCAAGCTATAAGCCGTAGCGAAGCACGGGCGAAACAGCTAGTAGTATTATATTATCTACCTCATTATGCTTCGATATCATTTTCAACAACTCTTTTAAGACTTACCTGTTGAGAGATGTACCTCACAGATACGGATACGTTGAGGGCCGTGTTGGCATGCTTCTTTAACTGTCCTCTGGAGACGTATAACATGTTTCGACGTTGCCGACTCAGATCTTCAACCATGGTCATATCAGCAACACGTTTGACGTCACATTCTATGTTGACACGTTCGCAAAGAAACGCACCTGTTTCTGGAACAAGGTCCAACCAGAATTTACCATCTGGAAAAGAAAAAATCGCCATTACTAATTTTTCGTGTCCAGTTCACAAAAAAATGTCTACTTCTTTTGAAGTTTCATAATCTCCTGAGTACATGTTCGAGAAATTAAATTTTATTGGAGTGTCTCCTTAGGGTGCTCTCAGACAGCCGCTTACTCGCTTACCCGATTACTTACATCTCTTTTAGTTTTTCATCTTTTTGGTAACATTTCTATGACCAACAATAAGTAGTTATAATTTTGTTGAATTAGGATACTATGCCAAGTAAATCCACAATGAGGTAAAGAAAATACTCTATATCTTCACTCGACTATTTTATAGTCAAGTGAAGATACAGTATTTTCTTTACCTCATTAGTAGTTATTATTATTTGTGTTTCAGGGGGTTAAAAACCGCTGACACATTAAAAACCGCTGACACATGACAATGGGAAGCGCTGCGCCAATCAAGTCTCACGAGTACCCTTTGACAAGATAGCTCCTTCCCAATAGTTTTATTTTCGCTTTATTTTCTTGGGCAGTTAATTTATTATTTTTTAATCTGTTCTTCAGATTTGAACATTCATATTTATCCTCATTCTTCTAGCAGCTATTGTAGCCCATTACGAAGCACGGGTAAAACAGCTAGTATGAAATAAAAAAAGGGGTAAAAGGGGTTTAAAAATCGAAAGTCGGTGTCCGTTCATCCACTTTTGAGACACCCTGTAGAAATTTTAATTACGCGAAAAAATAGATTAATTTGTGTTAGAACTAAATATAAAATTTCAAGTCTCTATTTTTAACGACTTTTTTATTTTAAAGAAAAAAATAAAAAAGTCCCTGAACTTTTCATATACTCTGTATAAAAAAAAGAGAAGAAAAAAAAAACCTGATTTTTTTTTTTTTTTTTTTTTTAATTTGGCTTAACGTCTCTTTAACATCTATTGGTTATTCAAGACGAGGGTTTTAACCTCCATTCGCTGGAAACTTGCAAACCAGCTACCCACATTGACCTCACCCAGCCTGGGTCGGGCCAGAAGAAAGAGCCAACAATACGTGGTGTTCCCAAGCGGTCACCCATAAAAGTATTGACCACGCNTTTACCCTTCATTGCTGGAAAGTTGCAAACCAGCTACCCACATTGACTTGACCCAGTCTGAAGTTAGGCCGGAAAAAAGACAAAATCACGAGGGCGTGAACCCACGCGGACACCCACATGGTACAACCTCGCTGGACAATGCTTAACTTTAGTGATCTAACGGGAACTGATGTATTCAACGTGCCATAACCGCTGGCTAACCTGATGTTTACCTTCAGCTTTATTTTTGCCAACTTTCTTCTTATTCGTCGTGCTATCATCATCAAGTTTTCCAAACTCCGACACTACAATATCAATTCTCATTGATTCCATTGATCCCGCTAGACTCAAATTTGATCCCCAAGAATCTAAAGACGTCACACCATTACCAGATGCACCAGCACTACTTATCATTTGTTGAGGCATTACTCCCAGACTGGATAGTAAAGGTTCAAATATAAGATGAGCGTCGAGAAGACGTAAATTGTCATGCATTGGATACAACGAGTACCCTCCAGATGCGAGCAGAGTCAAATCTGGAGATTGAATTAGTGGGGCTCGATTTAGTAGAGGATCAGTTTTGGATGGTTCCTGAGAAACAAACAGGAAAAGGTGTCTATTAGTGGTGGTGCCTGTGAACTGTTGAATTAATTCAGTTATACGAGTAACCACCAGATGCGAGCAGAGTAAAATCTGGAGACTGAATTAGTGGGGCTCGATTTAGTAGAGGATCAGTTTTGAATGGTTCCTGAGAAACAAACAGGAAAAGGTGTCTATTAGTGGTGGTGCCTGTGAACTGTTGAACTAATTCACACCCATGAAGTCCCGAGTGGGCTGGTTCAAGGGTGTGAATAGTCGAGTGTACGTACAACTAGCAGGTGTACGCCCTGCTTCACAACGGTTCAATTTTTTTTTTAGTCATACCTATTATTAACAGCAAGTAGAACTAATATTTCGATTCACTCACACTCACTCACTCACAGTCTCTCTCATTCACTCACTCACCCCTTCTCTCTCTCTCTCTCTCTCTCTCTCTCACTCACTCACTTCCTCTCTTTCTCCTCCTCTCCCTTTCTCTCTCCCTCCGTGTACATCGCTCAAATCACACTCTTCAATACCTCAGACGTAGAATCAACCATCATGATGAAATCTTACCCAGTACGTTGACTTGCTATGTTTCGTAGACACATCGCTCAAATCACACTCTTCAATATCTTCTTGCTGTTTTGCCATCCAAGTATAGAGATCTTCATTGCCGTCTCGTTTCTGAATATTGTTTGGAGACAGATGATTCTCCAGAGAAGTCATACTCGGCTGACTATCAAGACCTTAGAACAAAACGAACAAATTAACAACTCAGCACAAAGGTTGTTGTTGTTGTTGTTAACGTTCTCAACGACTCTCACTGTGTCTCCAGGCCAAGAAAGGCGGCCTTTCCAACAGGATCTGTCCATAATGCTGAAGGCTTTAGATTAGTTGGGTTTGATGGACAGTTGATAGATGGATAGTTGCTGGCTGCTCATGATGTACATCATGAGCAGCCAGCATACACAGACGACAACGATTAGATACTACAGGGTTTAGCAAAGATTTATATACAAACTCTTTGAGGAAGTATCTGGAGCAGCACGGCTGGGTCCAACGGAGGAAAAACACAGTGAGTTGTCGTCGGAACGGTGTTGATGGTCTTTGGCCATGCCCGAGAGCACGGGTAGCCCCGGTACGAAGAACCAACCATCTTGGGGGCCAATGAACTCTTTAGTGAAAGGCAATCACGAGGCTGTAGTCAAATAATCTAATGAGAAAAGAAAAACTTAATCTTGCCTCTGCTGGAGCCAATCCCCAAGCCTCCTATTTACCAGACGAACTGTTTAGACCGTTTGGACTTACCAGTTTGCACTAAAGGCACACTTGAATATAAACTTGGATTGGAACTGTTGGGGGCAATCCCCAAGCCTCCTATTTACCAGACGAACTGTTTAGACCGTTTGGACTTACCAGTTTGCACTAAAGGCACACTTGAATATAAACTTGGATTGGAACTGTTGGGGCCAATCCCTAAGCCTCCTATTTACCAGACGAACTGTTTAGACCGTTTGGACTTACCAGTTTGCACTAAAGGCACACTTGAATATAAACTTGGATTGGAACTGTTGGGGCCAATCCCTAAGCCTCCTATTTACCAGACGAACTGTTTAGACCGTTTGGACTTACCAGTTTGCACTAAAGGCACACTTGAATATAAACTTGGATTGGAACTGTTGGGGCCAATCCCCAAGCCTCCTATTTACCAGACGAACTGTTTGGACCGTTTGGACTTACCAGTTTGCACTAAAGGCACACTTGAATATAAACTTGGAGTGGAACTGTTGGGGGCAATCCCCAAGCCTCCTATTATCCAGACGAACTGTTTGAACCGTTTGGACTTACCAGGTTGCACTAAAGGCACACTTGAATATAAACTTGGATTGGAACTGTTGGGCGCATTATTGTTGCGAAGTTTTTCCTCATCTCTCAGATTAGAGTAGCCTGAAACATTGGGAATTCAAACAAAATCAGATTTCTCGAGTTTGCCTCCGGGGAGTAATTAGGGATAGGATTTCTCCTGATTTCTTTAGGGTAAAACGCAATCTCTAACCTAAAAGTAGATACTAATTATTCATTGAATGAACTTTTCAATTCATTCATTCATAGTGGCATCATCGTATCCGATGTTAGCCAGATATATGAGACAGCAGTTCTATATAAATTACAGTATACTGCTTATGTTTTTAATTGTCATCATACATCCGTTCTTGGAGGCTGATAATTGACATGGACCCCCAGAACCATGACAATCACTGTAATATAAGTACGTCAGTAACATAAGAGTTATAAACATAATGCTAATACAGAGTTGCTTTCTGCGTTATTTTACACCATCAGCTCAGGTGGACTCGGCCCGTGAGGATGTCACCCTCAAGTAACTCATTACAATCTCAAGTATGATTTACTTTTCCTCATGGAAAGTTAGCAAGTCATATATGGTTTGGAAGAAATTACGCCTTCGGTAAACTTTTCAATAACCAGAGTAAAAAAAAAGAAGAAGATAAATAATCTTTATATATAAAAGGCAATGTCCTAAGTGAC
>CM022882.1:21632192-21644950 GCA_012654025.1 Pachypsylla venusta
ATCTGCATTTCAACAGGATCACTCCAGAATATTATATTATGTTGGATCTCCTCCTCCTCTAGGGATCCCTAGGCTGCCAAAGTGCGAGGTCTCACTTTTTATTTCTTCTATCTTTTTCTTCTTTGTATTTAACTAATTAATTAAAAAAATAAAATTTAAGAAAAACGACAACACTAGATGGAATGACTAAAGAATTATTTTCCAATGAATAAAGAGATAAAGGAAAGAACGGTCGTATATCATAATCAATTGACAAGTTTGGACCCTTAGCCATTCTCTTGTATCAATGCATTGTTTACATTTGACAAATTTTAATCACTTTTGTGTTTGATATCAAATACAATCAAATAGTGAATATAACTTAATATATTTTCCGTTTGGTACTGTTTGAAGTTTAAAAAATGACAAAATTTAGCATCATGACAAATAGTGTGATAGTACCTTAATAATGTTTTGTTTAGTGACTTTGTCAAGGAATTTTGATTGAAGAATTTTCAAAAATCTAAAGTTTATACGTTTCCAAAAAAATATCTATTTTGAAACAATATTAAGAATAAAATTAAAATATATATTTTTTTTTTTTAAATCCTCTAAGAAAGTTATTTCAGAGGTTTATTCTCAAATAACAACAAGAAGCCTTGAACATTTTGGTTTTAACTTTTAAATCCCCTAAGAAGTTAAAAGAGTAACCTGGGGGGAGTATATGTATGTACTACTAGCTGTTTTCCCGTGCTTCGCTACGGTTACAAAATTCAACAACTCAATTTTAGATTTTTGGTGGAACTGACCCCCAAAGTGAACACGGCTCCTATTTAGAAAATTCAATATTTTACTCAAAGAACTCTTTTAGTTTGCTCAGAAAAATATTGCAAAAAGACCCGCTAAATAGCGTCATTTTTGGCGGTAACTTGCTCCCACTTGAACTTTAAATTTCTTATTACGCACCTACATACTAAAAGGGACCTGTGTGCAAAGTTTCAAGTCTCTACATTTAGGCCATCCTGGAGCTACGTTGATTATCAGTCAGTCAGTCAGTACACCAACTGGGCTTTGCGTTTTATAAGTATAGATTACTGTAAAAATAAAATGTTAAAATTGTTTAAAAAAAAATCTTTATAAATTAAAAGTATACCAAGGCTGAAACCAGGCCTACAACAAGAATTGCGAAATATTTTTGTACAAATTTAAATCGTGTGACGTGTGAATTTAGTTATATTATTACTTCCTCGACTTCTTTATTCACTGGATTTTCCTAATCAACTATATTCTAAGATTGTATCCCTTTCTATACAAAAATAATACAGAGTCCGCCAGAAGGAAGGAACGGAAGGGGCTTAACGGCTCTTTAAGCCAGATAAAAAATAAGAATGAAAAATGTACACATTATTTTAATATACTTATATGAATATTTTATTTTGGTTTCACCGATTCGTTTGGTACTATTAAAGTGGTTTTATTTGTACATGTTAGTAATAGGGCAATTCCATTTGACCTAGTTTCGATAAAAATTTTAATATATGGTAAAGCTGCTTTCTCACTGCACACAACATTTTGTTGTGCAACACGTTGCGACAGTATATTTTCTTTTGAAACACACTGAAACAAATTCCGTGTCAGTTCACTCAGTTCTTAAAAGTTTTTTCAATAGAGATGGACGTATTGTCTTTTTTAATATAATATTTTATTTTTTATAACGCAATTAATGAAGAAACCGGAGTGGTGTTTATGATGTGGCACTTTTTGGAGTTTCTGGATAAAGACAGTCAAGAACAAAAATTTTGGGTTCATCCAATCAATGAAAAAAGAAATATTTCTATTCTCATTTGTGAACTAAGAAAATATCCGGAAAAATTCAAGAATTATTGCCGAATGACCGTAGACACATTTGACAAACTTTTAAACCTGACAGAAGAGAAGGTTAGGAAGAAAAATAAAGATTTAATTTTTTTTGTAAATTATTCAATGGTACTTCAATAATAGAAATAAAACTTAAATACTTTTTTTTTTAATAAATTAAGACACAGTCACCTCAAAATGTTGCAAGGTTCTCGGCAGAGCAGCATCGACTTTTGTTTCGCAACGTTGCGAAGCAATGTTGCAGTCAATCGGATTTGATCTCATTAGATTCTGTAGGAACAGTGGAACATAAAACGTTGCGCAACAAAATGTTCCGTGCAGTGGGAAAGCAGCTTAAGAAAAACAAAATGTTGTTGTCAAAACTTGGAAGAAAACCTCCCCAAGACCTAGAATTCTTAAGGGAAGTGAAAATTTCTCTATTCCCCAAAATTTTACTTTCAGTTTTTAACGTTTATATATATATATATATATATAATTTTTGATAATGCAATATTTATCTAAATTAAAAAATGGTCGGGATTTTGTTTCTCTTTGACTTGAGAAGTCATAGAGAAATAAAGAAAAAAAATGAATAAAATTTCATTACTGAGTTCTATATGAAAGTAGGCTTAATATTAACAACTAATGAAGAACTCTGTATTAGAAAAACACAAAATACTACACAAATGATGTTCAACATCAAAATTATTTAAGGAAGCAAATAAAAGGAAGTAAGTTGTGGTCAAAACTTTGGAAAAATGGGAGAAAAATGTGCGAATCCAAAGTTATGACAGGCAAAATAAACGCAATAATTACGATAAAAATATTTAATATATACAGGGTGTCCCAAAAGTCCGAGACCGCCTGAATATCTTTTGAACAGCTTTATGTGGAGTTTTGAAATTTTGCATGGTATTATACCCCAATTTAAACCACCTGATGGTTTGACCAATTTTTCAGGGACGGGTTGATTTTTTAAAAATGAACCCCCATCTTGTGATACATTTTCAGAAAGACAATAGAATTGGAAGTACTTTGCAAAAACATTTACACGTCTAGCGTGTTTGGTTTCAAAATGGCGGCCATTTGAAATTTCCAAGTTATGACTTCCAAGAATGTCTAAAACTAAGCGAATTTTTTGCAATGGGATATTGAATGATTGCATAGGACACCAATGTTGAGGTACCTGCTTTTTAAACATAATTCGCCTAGTTTTAGACACTTCGCCTAATTTTAGAAATAATTTGCCTAGTTTTCTACACTCTTGGAAGTCATTTCTTGGAAATTTCAAATGGCCGCCATTTTGAAACCAAACACGCTAGACGTGTAAATTTTTTAAGGGTACTTCTAATTCTATTGCCATTCTGAAAATGTATCACAAGATGGGGGTTCGTATTTAAAAAACGAAAGTTGGACCCCCTGGGGTCATATGGGGCCCGCCCCTGAAAAATTGATCACACCATCAGGTGGTTTAATTTGGGGTATAATACCATGCAAAATTTCAAAACTCCACATAGAGCTGTTCAATATATATATAATGTCTTACTCTTATACAATATATACATGAAAAACGTTATCATAAACTAGGGTAAATAGAACAGGTCATTTCCAACACAAAATACTCTATTCAGCATATATTCCGTTTTCGCTTCGTTTTCAAAATGGTGGCCATTTTGTTTATTTCGACCATACCACACGAAATCACTTGTAGTTTTTTTCTGTCGACCATACCACACGAAATCACTTGTAGTTTTTTTCTGACTTTAGATTGAAAAATATAATTTAAACCAGCGAAATAAGTACAAAACTGTCGAAAATATTATTTCAAAAAAATCGAAACTTCGATCTGATGTCGTTTTTGGATGTTTCATCTGAAAAACAACTTTATTTTTTTTCTGGATTTTGTACTAAAATTTGGCCCAAAATAAATCAACCTAGAAATTAGCCATGCATTAGATAAAACATATTCGTACTTTAAGCAAATGAAAATGACACCAAAAAAATGACACCAAAATGACACCAGAAAAAAATGACACCAAAATCGTCTCATTATTTACATTTTTGACGGAATAAAAACGGATAACTGTCAAAAAACGTTGGAAAGTTTCACTTAACTCAATGCTATTCACTGCAACACGAGTTTGACATTTTTTTAAAGAAAAAAAAAGCATTCCTTTTTACTAATGTTATTCTACTGTAGAGATTCCACGTTCTTTGGACACCAAAATTTTGGTGTCATTGAACAGCCTAAAGTACGAATATGTTTTATCTAATTCATGCCCATTTCTGGATTGATTTTTTTTGGGTCAAAACCTCAAAATTCAGTGCAAAATCTCGAAAAAAATAAAGTTAGTTTCTGAGATTTTGAATTGAACCATACAAAAAAAGACATCAAACCAAAAGTTTCAATTTTTTTTTTGTAATAATATTTAGGAAATTTTGTACTTGTTTCGCTGTTTTAAATTATATTTCGTGGGCTAAGATCAAAAATTACAAAATGGCCGCCATCTTGAAAACGAAGCGAAAATGACATATGCTCAATAGAGTAATTTGTGTTGGAAATGTTGTTGTAGTAGCAGTCTCTCCTCTTTGGCAAGTTATGCATCATCTTCAATTGGTAGGTCTAAGAATCGTGCAGTGTCAATGGGGTTTAGCCACAAGTCCCTGATGGTCAGTGTTGTTTGGTTTTCCCGGACAGTTGAACAGATGTGGTGTGTCATGGGGACTTTGACCACACAGGATGCATTTGTCCTCTACTGCAGGGTTAATGCGATTCATGTAGTTATACAGCCGAGTGGACCAGCCCGAACGAAGTTGAGACAGTGCTGTTCTTGTGACTCGGGAAAGTTTCTTTTCGTCGGGTGCTATGTCTGGTGGTTGCAGTTAAGAATCCGGTTAGGTTTGCAGACAGTTGAGAGTGCCATCAACTGGCACTCTCAACTATCTACGTGTGTATTTCTCGGTTCAAGATTTTGTATGTTGGTATGTCAAGGTTTGGTGCCAGGATATCTTGGAGTTCCATTTTTAGTTGTGTGGCAGTGCGTCTTACAGATCTAGGTGGCATCGGTTCCCCTGGGATAGATTTGCAAGGATGGTCTGACCGGTGACATGCCAGCAAATATTGTTGAGTGAGAAGCTTGTTATGTATTTTGACAGGTAGTCCAGTCAACGAATGGTTTGTAGAGTGCGTTGGCTGGAAACCAAGGAATTTTTTCAGAAGTTTGTTTGGTGTGGTCAGAAGATAAACATACTAAAATTCCCCGGACCTGGGGGGTGAGCGAAACGCAGGAGGTCGTGGCGAAGGTCACTTTTTTTAAGTTTTCCCCTATATCTCGAAAATGGTTACTTGTAGGGTACAAAGTATTCTCGGTAAAATTGGAGCCATCTAAATTTCCTACAAGTTTGCTTCTATTCATTTTTTTCCACCCCTCATAGTTTTCGGGATATCTTTCCACCCCCCACCGCATATTTTTGGGAAAATGAAAATTTACCCCATTTTTCGTTAAATTTTGGTCTGTAGCACACCAATGCTTCGTTTCACAGCAATAACCCGGGAATATAAGTTGTAGAGGATCAAATTTTCTCTTAAAAAATATTCCTTTTTACATTTTATTATTAGCACTTCAAAAAATACAGCCCCTTTTATGGCATTTGGCAATAATATAGATTTTGCCAAAAAACTGTTCGTTTCAGTTTCCACAGCTGTCACCTTTTATATAACCATGTGTACATATACTATGTGTATATACTCTCAAATGTTGAGAATAAGGTTTATTATCGTTTAATATGCAATTAAATGATCAGACAGGATAAGTGAAGTCTTTAGTTAACTCCACAATTTTGCACTAAAAAATTCACCCAATTTTTTGTGACTTTTACTGTTAAAATGGGGTGAATTTTGTTCAAAAATGGTACAGATGGATGCATATACTGACTTTACATCTTACTTTTGCATTTGTGATATGCAATTAAATGAGCAGAGAAGTCAAGTGAGGTCTTTATTTAACTCTACGATTTTGCACTGAGCTCGTTCTTTTGTGCCACAATAACTATTGAATGCATGGTCCGATTTTTGTTTGGGTATTTCTCATTATACTTGTGGAAGAATTTGGTGATTGGTTTTTGAGCTCTATGGGATCTTCTGGGCCTTATGGCGAAATTTGTAATAGTATTTTTCGAATAAAACTATTTTGTACAAAATCCCATTACATAAATCATGAAATAATAAGTTTAAATACTTAATTCTTTTCTAAAGTATTTCAATTTTTGGATCTCTTGGGTCGGGAGGATCCGAGAAGTGATTCATATGAAGGAATTTGACGAAAAAAGTCGGTTCTTCATCCTCCACATTATTATGCACTCAGACTCCGTTGAAACATATTCCCTGACAATTGTGATATGTCATAAAACATTTGAGTGATAATTTCCGGCAGCCACACTTTCCACTACTGCAGTTCTAAGTGCAGCGGCATACAATCATTTTTAAAATTTAGTCGTGTACTTGAGCATCTACACTGTGCACTGGAACCAGTTGCTTGTTAGCGGTCACTTTCCACCCCCCCTCCCCACTGCTTACTCGACCACAGCCTGGGATGATGAGGGTCTAGAAAATACTTCTTCTTTCTTCTGTATTTCTGGTGACTTCCTACAGAATTTTAGATATCCTACTTTGCTCTTTCTAAATGCTTATGATGTTGTGTCGGATTTTATCTTTCATTCCAAGCTGCTAGAGTTCTGCCACGACAAGGTTTCACGAGTAAGATATCTCGGTCAGTTGGGGTTTTACCCATCAATATAACTAAGAGGACTTCGCAAATAACTACACTGAGATGGTTTCAGATAAATGAATTGCTGTGTCAACATTAAACATCAGGATACTAATTATGCGGCTTTTGTTTGTGACGTTCGAAAGAAAATCCTGATGTTTTGTAGTAATATCTGTCTCCCAGTTAAAATGTATATCCCCTAATCCCTTCGTCCTAAAGCGTCGTCCATGTTCCACTAGCTTCGTGCTATATGAGTGGTGGAGTGGCATATCCATCAAAAATCAAACTGACATCACTCCCTCTAGGACAGTGGTTTTGACAAATCGTATATATCCATCACAAATAGTGGTAATGGACGATCCTCTGCCAAATATTTTTTTGTGCGAAAAATCCGCCGCCTACAAATATATGTACGAGCTTGTCAGTTATACATCTGACTGTTTTTAATTTTCTCATAGCACTTTCATTGCAGAATGGGAAACGGGGTCCACCAATATTTTATAGAACATAATGATAAATATCATACCTACTATTCTGTACCTATATATTTCGGCAGGTTTTATAATTCTTCAGATATTATAAATGAAAAAATGCGTTTGTTGGTTTTAGGACACACAGCATGAGACAATAAGAAAGAAAAAAAAAATGTGATTTTTTGGTCTCTAATTTTCAATAATTTTGCATGTTAATAGTTGTAAAAGTAAGATGTAAAGTCAGAATATGCATCCATCTATACCATTTTTGAACAAAATTCACCCCATTTTAACAGTAAAAGTCTCAAAAAATTGATTGAATTTTTTAGTGCAAAATTGTGGAGTTAAATAAAGACCTCACTTATCCTGTCTGGTTGCATATTAATCGTTGCATATTAATCGATCATAAACCTTATTCTCACATTTGAGAGTATATACACATAGTAACTGGTTATATAAAGGGTGAGAGCTGTGGAAAACTGAAACGAACAGTTTTTTTTTGGCAAAATCTATATTATTGTCAAATGCCATAAAAGGGGCTGTATTTTTTGAAGGGCTAATAATAAAATGTAAAAAGGAATATTTTTTAAAAGCAAATTTGATGCTCTACGATTTCTTTTCCAGAATTATTGCTGTGAAACGAAGCATTGGTGTGCTACAGACCAAAATTTAACGAAAAATGGGGTAAATTTTCAGTACTTTGAGAATACTTTGTACCTTACAAGTAACCGTTTTCGAGATATAGGGTAAAAATTAAAAAAGTGACCTTCGCCACGCCCCCCTGCATTTGGCTTACCCCCCAGGTCCCAGGAATTTTAGTACGTTTATCTCCTGACCACACCAAATAAACTTCTTAAAAAATTCCTTAGTTTCCAGCCAACGCACTCTACACCCCTATTTTGATCATTCATTGGCTGGACTAAGGTAAGATTTTAGTTTCATTGTGCAGATGGTCTTGATTTGCAATTTTATGGCAACCAGTGGCTACTTTTAGGGCTTCATTCCGTTGGAAATGACCTGCTCTGCATAACCTAGTTCTGTGATAACGTTTTTCAGGATCATCCTGTAAGTTGATTATAACTATATACAGTGTGTCCTTGAAACCATATGAGAAGCATTGGAACAAAAACGGTACTGTGTATGTTTATATTTTTTATCTGTTTTTCCCTAGCGGCAAAATTTGGAATAAAAGAAAAGTTGTAAGTACCAGAGTGAATCTTGTTAGTTGTTTTCCTATATCTTTTCTAGCTGTTCAATTTGTATTTTAGATTGACTTGCATATAAGCAAGTCAAAGTATTTTAGATTAATTTGCATATAAGCAAGTCAAAGTATTTTAGATTGACTTGCATATAAGCAAGTCAAAGTATTTTAGATTGACTTGCATATAAGCAAGTCAAAGTATTTTAGATTGACTTGCATATAAGCAAGTATATATTATAGATCAAAGCTTAAACTTTGGATTCTTTTTATTTTTTCCGGTTATATTTTGGTTTATTATTTTCAATAATGAACTTTTGGAATCGTCACGAAAAAAAAAAAAAACCCCCCCTCAAAACTTGATATTATACGTTTCAAGGTACGTAGAATCTAAAAAGCGAATAAAAAAATCCGTCTGTCCGCCGTCCGCCGTGATGGACACTTTTGCCACTTAGTGTTGACCGATTTGGATGAAATTTGGTATATAGATCTCATACGGGCTCTAATTGTGCCCAGAAATTTTTCTACAATCATATAAGGGGCGAACCATTTTTTTTTCTGGGTGATTGTTATTAACAGATGCGAGGTGCTCTTTAATTGTGGTGAAGATATGTATTATATTTACTCTATTTTGGTTTTATTTGACATATATAGTATCAGATTTGGAATCGTCACGAGACTTCCCCCCAATTTATTTGGGGGAGCCAAAAAAGGTGTATTATTTTTTGACAGAAAAATAATAAACCCATGTGTCACGTTGGAAGACTTTTTATTATTTCTCATTACAAAATTTACTTGATTTTATCATTAGAAATAAAATTGTCTCCCTTTATTTTCTCATCTGGATCAGGTGGATAGTTTTTTTCTAAGAAAATGTTTTTCTCGTCTCCTGAGAAAAAATAAATTCTGGCACTTACAACGTTTTGCTGCAGCACGCATCAATTCATGTACACGACACTAGAAATATGAATTCGTTTGTCTCATCACTGATTGGGCTATCATTTTTGGAAGGGGTATCCGAATTTATAAAAATTTAAATAAGAAAGGGAAATCTGAGGGAAATCAAAAATTCGGCTAAAAAACGATCTTTTGATCAGATTATAAAATGAAAAAAAGCGAAAGTTTCCCCCTCTAAATCACATTCAAAAAGTACTGTATCAAACAAAAACGAACGTGAATCGTGAACACCTCAATGTATCAAAAAACCTGAGCATGTCAAATAAAAACCAATCACAACGCTTGTCTAAGTCACGTGATCACAACAGACATGATCTGATTGGTGATTTTATCATTTTTCTCAAAAATTATAAATTTCTTGTTTATCAGCTATTTGAAATCCTGGCATTTTGTACCTACTTTTTTAGAAATCAGTTTTTTTTTATTGAATACTGAAAATTTAGATTTGATAAACATATTCGTTTTTGATTGAACGCGCCTCATATGTTCCATTACATGAACCTAATGACAAATATTCATATTAAGTTTCATCCAAATCGAACATACCGTTCGAAAATTATTGTGAAACAAAATGCGTTTTCGTGGATCAAAAAAAAGAAAATTTGTGGAGTTAAAACTAGACCCACTTCAATCGGTCGATAAACATTAATCTTAATATAGAATGAGGGTTTTTGTTCCTTCAGCCATAATAATATTTGATCATTTAGTATTTATAATTATTAAAATAAAAATGAAACTCGTGTCGAATCATTCGATTCATTATCAGTCTAGTCGAGTCGAAGGATGGCGGCTGACTGAGTATTATTCACTGCGTACTGTGTCGGGTCACGTGATGTACCATCAAAATATGTACTGTCTAAACACTTTTTATATTGGTAAAACAAGCAGAAAATTTAAAACTAGATATTCTGAACATATAAATGACATAAATAAAGTAAATAATGATATCAGTGCTTCGAAATTCGCTTTACATTTAAAAAACAATATTAAAGATACAAATATAAAGAAACTAAAAAATAATATAAACGAATATCTAAATATAATCCGAATTTCTAATAATCATAATGAAATTAATACTAATGAAGCATATGAAATTTATAAATATAAAAACAATGAGAATTATACATAATTTAATAACCAAATTGAAATTGATAGAGCCAGAGTGACAATATTTGATTAAAAAAAGAGTTAGAAATAGACAGTGCATATTTTGACGTTACATCGCGTGACTCTACACTGCATAATATACTCAGTCAACCACCATCCTTCGACTAGACTGATGAATCGAATGATTCGAAACTAGTTTCAATTTTAATTTTAATAATTATTATAAATAGTATTTCTGGTAAGTGTTTTGTTTTAATTAATTTTATAAATAATAATATTTTTTTTTTTTTTTAAACACTTATAATAAACATGTTATTCAAATATTTAGATAATTTAGTAGTATGCGAACCAAATTCAAAACATGCTCCTTCGGTCACAAAGAAGGAATGTTACTAGAAAAAAATGAAGACTAATTATTAATTACACGGGCTAAAAAGTCAAAAATATCGACAAATATTTAGTATCACTGACAACACTGTGTAAAACACGCAAGTGTCAGAACCAGTGACAACAGTGTGTAAAACACGCTAAGTGGCAGTACCAGTGGCAACATTGTGTAAAACACGCTAAGTGTCAGAACCATTGACAACATTGTGTAAAACACGCTAAGTATCAGAACCAGTGACTACACTGTGTAAAACATGCTTTTTAAGTGTCAAACCGTGTTACCAGATGTACTATAATTATAGTATTTGTACTATAATCAAGGGCCCTTGTACTATGTACTATAGTGAGTTGCAAATGTACTATAATTCTCCAATTGAATATTTATCAGTAGGTAGTAAGACCATAGAAAATTCAATTCACTTTTTTTCGTCCTATGGCGTGGGGGGGGAGAATGTCGTTTGGCTCATTCGCTTTGTCACAAACTTACGCTTGTGGGCGAGGCTTTCCCGTAAACCGCGAAAAATTTAGATAAAAAATTTAAATTTTATCATTTTCAATTTTTTTTTTAAAAAAAAAATCTGCTTAGTCCCCACTTCAACCATGAGGTTAAACAAAGCCAACTCCAAGGACTCCAATACGTTTAGGAAAAGGCTAAGTGATAGAAGAAGATAAATAACTCCCCCCCCCCGTATTTTTTATCCCCACACCCATTTTTAGGTAGTTTATGGCGTACTATAATTTTTCATGAAAATACTATAATTATTTTTGTCTCTGTACCAGTGACAACACTGTGTAGAACACGCTAAGTCTCAGAAACTTCCTAAAAGTGCAAAAAAAATCGGGTGTGAACATCATACGATTTTTATTTATAAAAGAGAACAATGTCCTGAAATTTTCGATGGTGAGTTTTCCTTTGAGGTCCTCAGAGCTCAAAACTCGAGAGTCAATCATAGGTTTTTGCTGGAGAGTTTTCAGTTGAGGTCAAATATCTATAGAACGACAATTGACAATATTTCAAGTCTTCATCATTCAGGCATCTCTTTTTATGGAGAATGCGTTGAAACAGCCAACAATAGATTAGATGTCAAGCAAGCTTCTTGAAAATAAAAAATAAAATAGACCACCTAACCCTTAGAGATCTCTATTTTTATGTGGTCAAATACTCAAATGAACCCACACCCTTCTACTTACCAAAAGGGCTCTTCTGGTAAGCAGAAGGGTCTAATCACTATGCTACCGGAGGCAGATAGTCTTGGTCCGCTTTTAGCAGAAAAATGAGATACATAATTACAAGTCTCTAGCACTCACCGATCTTCAGATATCTTATTTTCTGCGCACCTAAAAACGTATTTTGACATCGAAAACTCGACATCGAAAATTACGGACCATTAAAATATAGAATAAGATTTTTTGTTTAATTGGGATACTATGTCAAGTAAATCCATAATGAGGTAAAGAAAATACTATATCTTCACTTGACTATAAAAAATGATTAAGATGTTAATTATATCATCAGAGCTTAAAGAGTCAGAACAAGAAAAGTAAAAAAAAATAATAATAACTCGAAAGATATTTGACGTTTGACCCATTAGGAATTAGTCTTCAAGTGTTTCCTCAAAAATATATATATTTGTTTTGGCATTGTGCTCAATGTTTACTATGTCAAGTAAATCCATAATGAGGTAAAGAAAATACTATATCTTCACATGACTATAAAATTATTAAGATGTTAATTAGAGCTGACTAGTTTCGTACTCTCCTGAGCACATCATCAGAGCTTGAAGACTCAGAATAAAAGTAAAAAATAATAATAACTCGAAAGATATTTGACGTTTGACCCATTAGGAATTAGTCTTCAAGTGTTTCCTCAAAAATATAAATATTTGTTTTGGCATTGTGCTCAATGTTTACTATGTCAAGTAAATCCATAATGAGGTAAAGAAAATACTATATCTTCACTTGACTATAAAATTATTAAGATGTTAATTAGAGCTGACTAGTTTCGTACTCTCCTGAGCACATCATCAGAGCTAG
>CM022882.1:21672766-21698062 GCA_012654025.1 Pachypsylla venusta
TGTGCTCCACTGTGCGAGATATCATATTCCACAAAATTTCAAGATTCAATATAATCTTAATATACAGGGTGTCCCAAAAGTCCGAGACCACCTGAATATCTTTTGAAGGGCTTTATGTGGAGTTTTGAAATTTAGCATGGTGTTATATTTTTCATTTGATGTCATGACTGCGTTTTTCTCCATTCTGATGTTGAGTGTTTTTTCATTTGTCTTTAATACAACTTTGTTACAGGTTAATACAGTGCCCACCGTACTAGTAGTAATAAATGAGAAAGCAGTAGCCCGAATTAAAGGATACAAGGAAGATCAGGTGGATGAATATAGGAAATTAATCGAGTCAGCTGTTGCGATGATTCCAGGCAGACGCTAATAATTTCTTTTGGAGCAAGTTACAAACTTAAAATGTGGTTTAATATAATTTAAAAAGTCTTTTTAAAAGTTTTAGAGGTGGGAGACTAATTAATTCACTTTTAATTTTAATTTATTTTCAAAAAACCCTTTTCCTTCCGTATTTATTGAACTATTTGAATATATTGAACTGAGGCGGACATAGTTGTACCAACATGAAAAAAGTCCAGTGCAAGTTTGTTTATTTTATCAATATAAGCGTTAAGATTAACGTCCCCCCCGGGGGTGTTAGGAAACGTTTTGATCGGCCATGCCTCGATTAAACGTGTTCTTCTCATAAAGCTCCATAAAAACTCTTGAACCATTCGGAAAAAACTAAAATAAATTAATTTTCTTTTCTTTTTTCATGTTACCTAACCTGTTTAATAAACAAACAAAAAATTCTCTGCATATTTAAAAAAAATCCGAATAAACATTTGATTTCTCCAAAGTTTCGTCGATTTTCAAGCAATAAAATTGTGAATTAAACATTTAAAAGTGAGTTTTCTCGTATTTCCCACCATTTAACCGTGAAAATTAACCTTCTACTTTCAATTAATCCATATTTTAAGTTATAGTTGCTCAGAAAAAAATGAATAGTATCTGTCTGCTCCCATAATTATTTATGAAGAAACTAGTTTCGAATCATTCGATTCATCATCAGTCTAGTCCAGTCGAAAGATGGAAGTTTACTGAAGATTATTCATCGCGTGCTGAGTAGTGTGACGCGATGTACCATCAACATATTTACTGTCCACGTCTAAAACTTTTTTTAAATAAAATATTGTCACTGGCTCTATCAATTTCAATTTGATTATTTCGTAATGTATATTTTTCACTGTTATTATATTTATAACTAGCTGTTTCGCCCGTGCTTCGCTACGGCCTATAGCTTGGCGCATTAGAGGTTAGAGGCATGTCCGTTCCCGTGCTAATAGGATTCTACGATTTCCCCTTCAAAAATCGAAAGTTAATAGTATTATGTATATACATGTATCATGCTATCTCTCTCGCTCCAATGTATTTCTTATGGGGATTGTTTACTTTCCGCGATTTCTACCCCTTAAAATTAAATTTTTGCAAAATCCTTTCTTAGTGCACACTTACATGGTGCAACGAAGATCCCTGCCAAACCTATAGTCTGTAGCATCAATAGTTTCAGCTCTACGTTGATCAGTCACTCAGGACATTGCCTTTTATATATAAAGACTAGCTGTTTTCCCGTGCTTCGCTACGGTTACAAAATTCAACAATTTCTAGAACGCGAAATTAAATGTTCTCAATTTTAGATTTTTGGTGGAACCGACCCCCAGAGTGAACACGGCTCCTATTTAGAAAATTAAATATTTTACTCAAAGATATTACTTCTTGCACTGCGGAACACCTTCGTATAAAATTTCAGCTTTCTCTCTCATCCCGAAGTGATATTTCTTAACTGTGGGTTTTGGTGGAACCGACCACAGAGTGAGCACCGCTCCTAGTTAGAAAATTCAATATTTTATTCAAGGGTTTGACTTTTCGTATTTCGGAATACCTTTGTATCAAATTTCAGCTTTCTCGCTCATCCCGAAGTGGTACTTCTCAATTCCGATTTTTTGTAGGGTGAAAACCGTCTAAAAATCGGGGAGAAATTTTCAAATTTTATATTTTTTATGGGGTCCTTATATACTATTTTCGGGCGGTCTATTCTCGGTCATTTTTCGTTATCTTTTTTAGTTTGCCCAGAAAAAAATTGCAAAAAGACCCGTTAATTTTTTTTTCCTTTCTTTACGCACCTANCTGTGTGCTAAATTTCAAGTCCCTACGTTTAGCCATCGTAGAGCTACGTTGATTATCAGTCAGTACGTCAGTCAGTATACGAACTGGGCTTTGCGTTTTATAAGTATAGAAGATAACAGTGAAAAATATTTAGCACGCGATGAGCAATTCTCAGTCAACTTCAATCTTTCGACTCGAATGATTCGAAACTAGTTTCTTCATAAATAATTATAAATAGTGTTTTTGGTTAATCAATCTATAACAAATATATGTAACGCATTTGTGAAAATAGTATCGATTCCAAAATAATTAGGTGGTGAGCTGTCAATAATACTCAGGACTATGTTGACTCTTTTTTTTCTTTACTATTGAAATAAATTAATTTAAAACAAAACACTTACCATATACACTATATAAAATTACTTATGAAGAAACTAGTTTCGAATCATTCGATTCATCATCGGTCTAGTCGAGTCTAAGGATGGAGAGTGACATGAATCGAATGATTCGAAACTAGTTTCTTCATAAATAATTATAAATAGTGTTTTTGGTAAGTGTTTTAATTTATTGTAAAAGTTAATATTTTTTAACACTCATAATTAACATGTTATTCAAAGATTTTTTTTTTCTTTCTCTAATAAAAAGTTATGCACCGGAACCGTTTTCGCATTACGATGTTGACTCTAAGGTGTTCAGAGTAGAAGTGAGGGTATCGGAGTATGAGATGTTATTCCTCGTCTCATACTCTGAACACCTTAGAGTCAACATCGGTCTGATGATGATAACCTGAATACTATTGAAAGCTCGTCACCTAAATATTTTGGAATCGATTTTGTCTTTTCAAATATTTCATTATTATTTTACGATTTATTTGTTGTTGTTGAGAAAATCGAAAATTATTAGACACCCAGTAGCTAGACGCCTACTGAGTGCCGATTAGTGTATTTGTATTATCGTCAAGTTTCATTCACATAAGGTTTCATTTTTATTTATTATTTATTTATTTAAGTTCTACATGAAAGGTCTGTTCACAATGTTTCAAGACTGACTTTTTTCCGAGGAGGGTCCCCACCTACATTATGAAGTAGTTGTTTCTGTAGAGGCTTTCTTCTTAAAATCAACCATTTTCTCCATTTTTACATCCTGGTTTGGNTTGATATGATTCCAGCGGTCCACGCATATTCGATGAGGTCCCTTGTTGTTGTAGTAGCAGCGGCAGAAGTGTCAGACATCCTCATTCTCCCTGGTTAATTCGAGTTCCAGGAAAACAGCAGTCTCAATTGGTTTGGTCCACAAATCAATTGGTGTTAGGTGGGTGGGTCGGGCTTGGCAATTGAACAGGTGGCCGGTGTCGTGCGGAGCCCCAGAACACAGCGGACATTCGTCTTTAATATCTGGATCCAATCTGGATAGGTATGAGTTAAGGAGTTTACTGTGGCCTGATCTTGGTTGAGCAAGTTTGGCCCTCGTCTCCCTCGGTAACTTCTTTCCATCGACAGATATATTTGGTGGTTGCGTATTAAGGACTCGGTTAGGTTTGTATTTCCTCACGATGGTTGGGTCTGCGACCCCAGGACGACCCGGAATTCACAGTTCCGGCCAAAGACAATCACACCCCCTCAGTTGCAGAAGAATGTCAACATCAACATGAGATCCCTTGAAAGACGTAGGCGTGGGGAGTTCAAGGAAGTTTACGAAGATTGCAAAAATCGCTGGCAGCGGTTTATTGCTGCCCAAGAGACATGTTTCAAAGACTTTTAGTTTGTTGTACAATTTTTTTTTCTTCTGGGACCAGACTTGAAACTTTGTAAACAGAGAGTGTATTTTATTTATATTTTATTTTATCCAACATTTTACTTTAATTTTCGTTTCATTCATATTATTAAATATAACAATACAAGTTTATCTGACATAAAAAGTATTATTTCATGTTTTAGTTTGAACTCTGAAAATAAATTACACGCATCGCGCATACAATATTGTAACACACATGATGTGTTAATGTTTCTTTTTTTAAAATAAAAAAAAAGCTCAACGTCTTCCTAACATTTAAGGTTATTCGAGATGGAGGTTTTACTCCGTCCCCCCCAACTTACAAACCAGCAACCCATATTGATCTCATCCCGGCCTGGGTTGCGCCAGGAATAGGGCTCGGACCGCAACATCACTGAGGCTCGGACCTACGAAGTCACCCACAAAGTAAAACCTCTCTGGACGTTGCTCAAATTAAATAATCGTACGATGGCTTGTGTAGTATGGTCTAATCATTATGAAATATCGCACTATATTTTAAAATCAGTGTCCTGCAATAGCCATTGTCCCATATTAGACCACTATCGCTAAACCTCTGATTTTGTGTGTTTGATAATTTTTCAAAACTTTTAAGTTGATTAATTTATTATTCAGAAAAAAACATGAAAAATTTCATTATGATAATTTTCTCAACGGGTCTCTTAGGAAATCCCGGGCCTGGGGGGGATTCCCCCCATTTCCCTCCCCCTTTCGTCGGGCCTGTCATAAGTACTTACTGATATCTGCCGGCACTTTTGACTAAATGATAAATATTGTCTCTCCTTATTTGTTTTTCGTTTTTTTACGTTTCTGTTACAACCGAATATCTCAAAAATTTGACGTAACAATCTATGAACTCAAAGCGAGAAAGATTTAGGAAAACGTTTAGTCCCTAATTTAATACATGCTGATCAAATAAATAGAGTTACTGTTCCGAAACCGGGATCGGGTAAAATATTTTTTGAAAAATACTAACAACACAGATACCTAAATCTGTATGCCACCTACTAATGTATCTGGTAGGGATTGTCTGTTCCAATTTCACAGCTCAGTGCCAGAAGTTTTTTAATTCTATGTGGTTATATAGTAGAGATCATGAATAATGATCTCGACATCTTTCAACACTCATCACAAGAACCAACAAAGAAGTTCAAAGAGGTTTCGTATGAGTGGTGAAAGGTTAAAATTAATGTTTACAAGTTATGAGTGATCATAACACAAACAATGATAAATATAAGGGACTGCCTAGCATCCCAACTGGTATTCAAGTCAGGGAGCAACCCCACTGGAGCGTTCCTAATTCCATCATCTTCCATGCAGGCTGGATGGATTTGACTCAAAGGACAACAATCTACAAGTCCTACCATAATATATAATTCAGGAGTTACATCTTAGTGAATTCACATCACAAATTTGTCAAATTGAAATACTTTGTCAAGTAAAACCACAATAAAGGTTAAAAATACTAAATATAATAATAACAGTTCCAAATAGGAATAAAGTGTCCCTTTATACCGGCAGTTTTTTATATGCTTTATTATGTGTTAAATTAAATATCTCAAATTCATGAGGATAAAATTTCATGATTTGGCTGGTTTAGAAACAACGCCCTACTGTTTACAGTCAGAGCGTCTTACCACTACGCAGAACCAACCATATGTATTTTGACCGGTAAGATTTTAGTTTCATTGTGCAGATGGTCTTGATTTGCAATTTCATTGCAACCAATGGCTACTTTTAGGGCTGCATTCTGACACACTTGAAGGCTATTCCAGTGGGTTTGAGTCAATTGTGGTGACCAGTCAACAATATTTGCTGGCATGTCACCGGTCAGACAATCCTCGCAAATCCATCCCAGGGGAACCGAAGCCACCTAAATCTGTAAGACGCACTGCCACACACCTGAAAACGGAACTTCAAGATATCCTGGCACCAAACCTTGACATACCAACATACAAAATCTTGAACCGAGAAATACACACGCAGACAGTTGAGAGTGCCATCAACACATACAAACCTAACCGGATTCTTAACTGCAACCACCAGACATAGCACCCGTTTGCAACCAACCCATATAACGTAAAATAGTAGATATATCGGAAGGTGTCTCCTAAATGTAAGGATCTTAGAGAAACAGCTGATGTAAATAATAACCCTACATAGAATTCAATGGTGTTTCATGAATTTTTACTTGCCTTTTTGTTTTAGATAAAAAGAAATTACTTATGTTAAACTCTGCAAAACTTGTCTCGCTCTTGAATATGTTTCACTGTCGGGTTCTGACAGTTTTTTCTTTTCTTCTTCAGACGAGGTTGCCCATTTTTCCATCTGTTCTACAACTTGAGTACATTTCTTGTTTAAGTCTTCATGAACTTTGGGTGCTTTACTTTCCGTAATATATTCTACAAGAATTTCAAATGTATCTTGAGGAATCTGAAAAACAATATTTATATTGACCGATTTATTGATCGAACATAGTGGGATCTAGTTTTAACTCCACGCTACTTCTATTTTGGATTCGTTCACAATTCAGTTGTTGTCAGCAGGCTCGTATCCAGGATTTTATTTTGGGGGGAAGTCAAGTGAAGGGAGTTTTACCATATAGGGATTATATGAAGTTAGAAAAGCAAATTATCAATATAATATTAATTTTCAAAAAATTCGGGGGGGGGGGGTTGAACCCTTAAAACCTTATCCTGGATACGGCCATGGTTCTGTCAGGGTTGTAGGGTTAGATCAGGGGTTCCCAAACTTTTTTTGGTACCGCGCCCCCTTTTCTTAAAATGAAAGCCTCCCACGCCCCCCCTTTTCTTTACATTATAAATTATGAATGGGTATGGGTGTTGCTGAATGCTATCTCATTCAAAACGCTAATTAATGTGTAAATTAATGCTATCTCAATCAAAACGTGAATGTGTTGCTGAATTCAAATTTACTAAACATCATGTTCAATAAAATTACCTTTGTAAAAAAAATTGTGTACATATATTTCAACTAAATGATAATAATTCAACTGGTCTCGCGCCCCCCAATTTGGAAACCTCTGTGTTAGATGAACAATTAAACAAGTGGGTCAATATCATGTGGCCTCTCGTTACATTTATCTTAGGACATACATCTTTAATGGTTAGATCAATTCGGTACAGGTAAGTATTGAGGTGTTTGAACCAGCCAGTATGGTCATAGAATTTGCTGAATAGTTTTGCGCAACCAGGAGGATATTTGATAAAGATGGGGGTGAAGAAATGGTTGGAGAGTGAAGAAAATAGACAGTTGGTCAGTCAGTATTTGTAGTCACCACATTCGACACCATCACAACATTTTTCTTTTTATAATGGGTTCGAGGTGGAAATATGGTTGCTTTAATATTTTATTCCATGTGTACTGCTGCAACATTGACAATTAATATATATTTTTTTTTATCACTCTACACTGCAGTCCGACACATAGGTTCTCGTATAATGGACTGCAGTAACTAAAAGTAGATTTTAACCAGAAGACATTTTAACAACAGAACATTGATAATTTTAAATTTTGTTTACTTTGATTATATAATTTCTTTACCCAAACGGTATTATATGTATGAACAACCTACCTGTTGACCGAAATAATTAATATACTTATAACCCCCGAGATTCTAATCGCCCCCCTTACCGCCCCCTTCTATCTAACGCCCCCCTCAAAATTTCATATCGTCCACCGGGGGGCGATCGCACCCAGGTTGGGAATCGCTGGCCTACACTACCTTACTACAATGTTGATTTATTATTTTAAATATTGAACTTTAGCCATAGACCACGAAAAATAAAACAAAATTTGATATTTTCCATTTCAAGGTAAGTACGTAGAATCCACAAATCCATACTAATATTATAAATGCGAAAGTAACTCTGTCTGTCTGTCTGTCTATCTGTCTGTCTGTATGTATGTTACGCTTTCACGCTTAAACTACTGAACCGATTTTGATGAAATTTGGTATGGAGATAGACTAAACTTTAGGAAAGGACATAGGCTACTTTTGGGGTTGAAACTATAAACGGCCATGCCTCTAAGGCGCCAAGCGAAGCGGGCGTATCCTGCTAGTCAGAAATAATGTTCGCTGGTCTGCCGTCTATCCGGCCTACTCAAAGCAAAGCAATCTATTCTATCATCATCATTTCCGATGGTACTCAGATGCATGAGATTGAATCGAAATAATATTGTAGAGTTGCTTTCTGTGCTATTTTACATCATCAGTTTAGGTGGAGTCTTCCCATGAAGATGTCACCCTCAATTAAGTTCTCACAATCTCAAGTATGATTTTTTGGTTTGTTATTTTCAATAACTCATTCAATAGTGGCATCATTGTGTTCAAATGATAGCCAGATGCATGAGACAGCAGCTCTAGATAAGTTGTAGTCTACTGCTAAAGCCATCTAATTGTCATCATACATCTGTTTTTGGAGGCTAATAATTGTCATGGGCCCCCAGAACCATGACAATCATTGTACTATAATTACTTCAGTAACATAAGAGTTATAAACATAATAATATTACAGAGTTGGTTTCTGTGTTAGATTACACCATTAGCTCAGTTGGCCTCGGTCCGTGAGGATGTCACCCTCAAGTAACTTCTTAGAATCTCAAGTATGATTTACTTTTCATCATGGAAAATTAGCAAGTCATAAATGGATTTGAAGAAACTACGCTTTCGGTATAAAAATTCATAATTGGATTGAAAAAATTGCCACTCACGGAGAGTCTTGAGAATAAAGTTTGTAAAGCTGACATTAGTTCATAAAAGGAGTCGGAGCTAAAATTTTATAATGAGAAGTATGCATAAAACCGAGCAAATGCTATTAGTATGTTTTAATCGTACTAAAACATAGGTCTTATTATTATGTGAAAAATTTGCTATAGCAGAAGTTATATAATAGAAACATTTGTTTCGTTATATGTAGAGATTATGATCCCGAACCTTCTTGACAATCCCGATGTTTCGGGACTGGAACGATCACAATCCCGGGACTGGATTAGAAAAAAAATCGGAACCTTCCAAAAATCAAGTAGAAGTAGGTATAACTACTACAATAAGTAGATAAAATAAAAATAAAAAATCAAGTTTTTAACTGAGAGATGTGTGTAGAGTCCTTTTGTGGAACTACCAAGAGTGGTCAAAATAGCATCACATTTATTACACTTTGCATTTTTACCGTCTTTGGAGACTAAAAAATGACTCCAAACAAATAAAGGATCTGAATCTTTTTTGTGCGATATAAAACCGGACGGTTTTTTTAAAGTCAAACCGAACACAAGTTTTTACGTCCAAAAAAAGATGTTAGAATATATTAGAACAATAAAAATTAAGCCTTTGCACAGTTTTACGAGTCAGAAGATAAAAAGAAACTGAAATAAGTGAAATACCGACTGCTTTGTTTTCACCAAAAGGCTAGGTACCTATTTTTGGATAATTCGCATGAGTCATACAAACAACACATCGGTCATCGGTTCATTGGGTCTACACAAAGAAGGAAAAGGATTTAAAAAGGTCTTGCATTTTTTTATTGCATGTCAGATGGCAGCACATCGACTTTCATGGAACGTTCAAGGTTAACGTATTGGGGCCTCATTTTCAAATTCAATAAAAAAGTACCTATGTTTTTTGTTTGTTTTTATTATATCACTGTCAATCCCGAAAATCCCGGGATTGGATGGCGAATCCCGGGATCAAAATTTTAGCCATTTTCGTAATCTCTAGTTATATGCATAATACTCATTATAGGAAGTCAGATTTAAAGTCGGAAATTTTTTATATTTTATTACTTGGAAGTCGAAGATTATTCTTACGACTCTGCAGCCCTTGTTTATACATGCCACTTACTTTCTTTAAATTAAACATATTTTTAATTAATTTCCCTTGAACATTTTTATTAAATTTCCATTTTGTCCTGTCATTTTTCCATTGTTTCAAATAATTAATTTGTATTATACATCTATAATTGTCTAATTCTTCATTTTTCTGTTCTATTGCTAATCGTTTCTCTTTCCTTGTTTTTCTATTTCGTTTTTCTTTTTTCATAGTTTCATCAATAATGGGATCAATTAATATTCCTGCTTCTCTTAATTGTCGCATTCTTCTTTTATATTGTTTTTTAGTTTCTCCTCTATTTCTAGGTGGTTTTTTAGTTGTTGGTGTTATTGTGTCATTAGTTGGTTCTACAGAAGAGTCATTAAGCTCAACAGCCTTTTCTCGTTTCTTTTTCTTTAATTTGGGTTTTTCAATGTTGCTGTTATTTGAATCATTATTTTCATCTTTAAAAAGTTCATCTACTTCATCATTTCTTTCATTATGTGTATCTGTGATTTCATTGTCCACCTTTTCTCGTTTCCTTTTCTTTGATTTGGATTTTTCCAAGTTGTGTTTATTTGAATCATTATTTTCATCTTTAACAAGTTCATCTACTTCACCATTTCTTTCATTATGTTTATCTGTGATTTCATTATCCACTTTTTGTCGTTTCTTTTTCTTTGATTTGGATTTTTCCGAGTTGTGCTTATTTGAATAAGTATTTTCATCTTGAACAAGCTCATCTACTTCATCATTTCTTCTATTATGTTTATCTTTCTTTCTTTTTGTACTTTCTCCATTCAGTTCATTATTCTCACTCAGATCACTATTCTCTTTATCTAATGTAGTGTCTTTATGAAGAGATTCACCATTTTCTTTAATATTAGTACTCTCAATTTCTAATAAACTATTGTTGTCATCCTTTTTATTTTTATGTTTTTTCTGCTTATTTTCTAATTCATCTTTGTTTCCAATA
The DNA here is from genome assembly GCA_012654025.1 of Pachypsylla venusta. Lineage (NCBI taxonomy): Eukaryota > Metazoa > Arthropoda > Insecta > Hemiptera > Aphalaridae > Pachypsylla > Pachypsylla venusta. The sequence goes on from CM022882.1 coordinate 21,683,506, forward strand.
ATTTCTGTATTTAATTTTCTTTTCTTTTCCATTTTTTCTGAAAAAGTTACATTTATTTTATTAGAAGAACATTTTAATTTTGTGTTTGGATGTCTTTCGGGATGCACTCAGCCTCATGAGGACAATTAAGTAGCCAAGGTGAGAATGACAATAAGTTTTAGGAGGTAAATTTGTGCATGACATCCCTTCAATGATGCAATGGACACAATTAAAAGTTGTGAAACCCTCACAAGAGTGTGGCACAAAGATATATCTACCTAAACAAACTAAAATGCAGAAGGCGATACAGTGTCGAATTTTGTTCAGTTGCTTACCGCATCGTAGATATATCGTATCGCACCATTCCGTTGAACACTAATCAAGGCACCCAATAAAAAATTATAACTTGTTAGTTACTAGTTGACGCTGTTAGGTAAAACTGATTAGAGTAGGTATCGCAGTATGTTGTTAAACGAACGAAGTCGGGTCTAGTTTTAACACCACGATTTTTCTTTTGAGTCTTTTTGTACCACGATAACTCTCGAAATGCCCTGTCTAATTGAAACTTCGTATAGGCATGCGTCATTGCGTTTATAGAATGAGCTGAATAGTTTCTGTACTATATTGGCCCCCCCGGGGGCCGCTCTTAAACGGTATACTTTTAAGTATAAAACTGATAAAGCATTGTATAGTAATTACATTTGAGGCATCACTCAGGTCTTCTATTGAGTGAGATCACAAAGCCACTAGTGTTACTCAATTGAAACAGTTCAACTGAGGCAGGCCCCTTTAACAATTTAGCCACTCAGTTTTCCTCATGAGTCTAAAAATACCCCGATTCTGGCAACAACACGTGCTGTACCTAAGCACTTACCCATACAAAAACTGAACACACCAGACGTTGCTTATCTTCAGTGATTTGACGGGAACAAGCAGTTAGCAGTCACCACTTTCGTTCTCAATTCTCAATTTTTCACCACACGCATTTTTTATTTTAAATTCAAATTTTAAATATTTCGCGGGCGTAGTAAATAATAACGTGAAGCCAGCCATATTTCAGTAAGCATTAAACGTCATTCATTTTCCCCAAATTTATAGAGTCGGAAAACGGCACCTGACAGAGAATCCTGGACAAGAAACGAGGGATTTTATGACACGCGGGATTTTTCCCTTTTACGGCTTGCCATTTACAATGTCTTTTCGGTCGCCTCTTTTGTTTTTAACTCTTTATGTTTACTTGTTAGCTTTATTGACATATTTTAACCCCTCTAGACAGGTAAGGAAACGTTTTTACGGCCATGCCTTGATGAGCAATTCAGCAATTTTGCTTGAGCACACTTTTTGTTAAAAAGGGGAAAATATTAAGAATATCATGGGATTAAAAGTGGTGGGATTTGGGTAAAAGGGATTTTTCTTGTCCAGGGTGCTCTGTCATATGCCGCACTCATAGATTCGATTCGCTTTTTGGGATGACGGTTGACGGTTGAAAGAAAAATAAAGGAAATAATATAATAATATTTTTAATTTTTAAAGTCCCAGGAAATCCAGGAATATAGTTTTCATTTTATATCGGACTTAAAATATAATACAAAATACAAATAAGGAATATAGTTCTGGATTCATAAAATTCCGGTAAAAAGTGTTATTTTAAAATAATCGATTTCAAAGTCTTCTAGCTGACCCTTTATTTTTTACGTCACAAAAATTATTTATAGAAAATTATTTGTAACTTCTCCTGCTAGCGGTTTCACGCGTTTCGGTTTCTGTTCTTCCGTTGAATTGTTTTTTTAGTAAAATTGTTTATTATCAGCTTATCCTTATCACTGCAAGAGAATTAATGTGCTATAGTCTGCAAGCTCCCAATCTCTACTCTAGTTTATTTAAGTGATACAAAATAATGTCGAAAGATTCAACAGAAACGACCAGCAAGCTTCGCCGAAAAGAAGTGGCTTATCAATCGGAAAAAAAGAAAGCCGAAACTAATATCACGGCGGATTCAGTCTATAAGGTACTCTATTGTTTTCATAGTTCTACTCTTGTCGTTGTATGCAAAATTCGGGAACCGGCAAAGTTGTGGTTGTTTTTTTGTTATTAGGGGTTCTGAGCTATCATCTAACAACCTCACCACTTTGAATACGTCATTTCCGTAAGATCACTGAAGTTGGACCATATCGGTTGTGATTAGTACTTGTATAGTCAACATGGGTAAACCACTTTGGCGTGTGCGGGGGTGCATTTGGTCTCGTGAAGACAACTTAGATGCTGTTTTAGTGAAACGACAGAAGAGGTTAGAAGCATTGCGGTTGTAAAAATGTGTCTCTAACAACAGATCGATACCAATGTAGTAGGGAGGTTTGAATACGCCTAAGCTTTGATTATATGAACACCGAAAAAAAATAATAATAAGTAATTGCTCCGAGGGGTGGATATAGAGCATTTGATGAGAGGAAGGGGGGTCGTACAGTCGGCCATTAACATACCGTCAAATCAAATTATTATTTTTAATCGAGAAGCTTGATAGTACTCAATACACGTCTTTTTCTCCGTTCTGGGCGAGGGGTATAATTGTCCCATCAAATCCGTTACCTGTTTCAGTATGTGAAGGTTTGTACAGTTTTACAACAAAAAGAATATCGAACGAGGTGATATCTAGTTTCAACGTCAAGATGTTTCTTTAAACGTCTGTTCGTTCTTCGATAACTCGTGTTCGATTTCGATGAAACATTCAATATGTTTGTGGAATTAGCTGATTCATGTTTTGGTCCTATTCGATTACCCAGAGCTTCTTGGTGACCATTTTAACTATATGAGACATACAGTTTACAGAACTACACATCTGAGCCACACAAGCTCAATTTGTTAAAACTTCCGAATCGCGGCTTTTTCGAATAATTAACTTTTTTTTCGAAAATGGTCCAAAATTACCTATTTTCAAGAAACTTTAACAAATTTTTCGGGCGTTTTCGGAAGTTTTACCCTCAGTTTATTCTTGTGTCATTTTTTTTTTAATTTTAGCAAACTGTAGATCAAGAAGAGGCAGAAGCAGTGTCAAGAGATGGAATCAAAGATGAAAATCTTTACGTAGAGTTTTGTGAATCTCTCAGAAATTATATTCTAGAATTAGGAACCGAAGCAGATATGGTAAGTAAACCAAGATCAGTGGCACGTCTTATGTACCATATCCCGCAAGATCATTGTACAGCGAGGTTTTATTTGGTGTCCTTGTAATTTCGCTCCCTCGTGATTCAAACTATCCCCGGTCCAGTTCAGTCTGGGTGAGAAGAGAATTCCTCAGGAATTAACCCCGCCCTTTGAATGAACTTTATTTTATATTATTTACCTTCTTCTTCTAACTATCATCTTCTTTTCTATCTCTATTTTCACCATTATTTTATTTTATATTATTTACCTTCTTCTTCTAACTATCATCTTCTTTTCTATCTCTATTTTCACCATTTCTGAACTATACTATAAAAGTTCGTTCAATAAAGAATTAGATACCTAATAATAATATATAAGATATGCAGGAAAAATACTTAATGTAATACACAAAGCACAAAAAATTTACAATAAAATTTTATAACAGTTTCTTTTCTAGATATCTGCTAGTAGGTATAATTTTTTATGCATTTAATTAATAAACATAAATTATACCCCGTTGTACTGAGTGACTGACTCATAACCAAAGAAACTCTACGATAGGTAAACCTAGAAACAAAGATTCCGCTTTTAAAATGTAGGTATGAATTGATAAAGGAAACAATTTGAAGTTCAAACAAAAGCTAGTTATCGTCAAAACGACGCTTTTCAGCAGTAAATTACAGACCAATCGGTAAGACATTTCAAAATACGTCTTCCAAATATTTCAGATAAACTAGAAAATACAATTTAATTATTTTAGGCGATAGGAATATTATAGTCACCACATACGAAGATGCGGGCATCAGATAGTTGAAGCATAAAGTATTTATTATAGAGAAGTCTGTTTTTCCTCCTTCATTCTAGAAAATAATTTACCAAACTGAAATTATTTTTTTCAGTCATCATCCAGAAGTCTTGAAATTAAAAAAGAAATTTCAATGATATTTGTCATACTCAAGAAATTGAATCGTTTAGAAAAGTACAGATTAAAAAATGCTCGAGAAACATTGCAAACTAAAAAATTAAAAGTCGATAGTTACAATTTGCAATTACAAAATCTTAGATATGAAATTTATCATTTGAAGAAAGAAGTTGTTAAGTGTCTTCAGTTTAGGTAAGGTTTGAGAGGCGTAGAAATCAGCCAATCACCATTTTTAGATCCATTTATGTAGAACAGATGGCAGAAACAAGTTGTTAAAAATCGATGAATATATTCAATCAGTTCAGTCAGGAGTTGGACATATACATTATACAGTATGAACAACATGGAATATATTCAATTAGTTCAGTCAGGAGTTGGACATATACATTATACAGTATGAACAACATGAAATATATTCAATTAGTTCAGTCAGGAGTTGGACATATACATTATACAGTATGAACAACATGAAATATATTCAATTAGTTCAGTCAGGAGTTGGACATATACATTATACAGTATGAACAACATGAAATATATTCAATTAGTTCAGTCAGGAGTTGGACATATACATTATACAGTATGAACAACATGGAATATATTCAATCAGTTCAGTCAGGAGTTGAACATATACAGTATGAACAACATGGAATACAGAAATAAATGTAAGAAATACAGTACTAAATTTCAAACTATAATTCCTAAATAAGTGCAGTCAATCTCAGGCAGCGTTTAGGCAATCAGCTAAATAAAGGAACCTACACTGACTGTCCCATAATATTAACCAAAATCGGATAAACAATATAATAACTCGCCTTTAAGACTATTTACACACCCTTCTGCTCAATCACTTATATTACATAATTAAATCTAAAGATTTTGGAATTGACATTTTTATGTGCTACTAGCTGTTTGCCCGTGCTTCGCTACGGCCTCTAGCTTGGCGCCTTAGAGACATGTCCATTCCCATATTCTATGATTTCCCTTACAAAAATCACACACATGATAGAAACTGGGCAGAAACTCGCATTTTACTGATGACGTTTCATCTTTGGCTTGAAGCAGAGTTTTTTGAAGTTATACTTCTTTAGGCGCGTTACGAAAAAATACCACTGTAACAAAAAATTATCACTGCTTCAGTGTAACACAAAATTAACACAGATGAAGTTAATTACGGCCTTTCTAACGCCAAACCTTTTGTATTTACACGGGCTTAGGACCGTCGCCTAATGTAGCTGGTTTGCTCCCCTCGATGGTTACATTGAAGTTAAGCAATGCAGAGCACGTCAAGAATATAAAACTAAATAGTAAATGTTTTTTCAGGTCCAAAGATGAGGACATCGATCTTGTTGACGAGGAGACATTTTTTCAAGAAGCTCCGGAGTCCATATCAAGACCAGTAAGTCTCTTTTACGTTTCTTTACAGATTGAGGTTTTTGAAGTTATACTTCTATAGGCGCGTTATGAAAAAAATGATGAGAGTTAAATTTAAATATTTCTTTGTAGCCAACGATCATACCACGTTGAATACACCAGTTCCCGTCAGATCACTGAAGTTAAGCAACGTCGGGCGTGGTCAGTACTTGGATGGGTGCTCGCTTGGGAACATACTCGTTCATTTTTCCGGCCCAGCCAAGGCTGGGTGAGGTCAATGTGGGTAGCTGGTTTTCAAGTTTCCAGCGAATGGAGGGTAAAACCCTCGTCTTGAATGACCAATAGATGTTAAAGAGACGTTAAGCCAAATTAAAAAAAAAAACATTATATTTTCTCATTCTTTATCCATACAACAGCGTGGCTCAGTGGCACGGTCTCTGTTTCATAGTTGGTAGGTTCTGAATTCACTCCCGGATGGGGTAGTATGTTTTATTGAAATTTTATTAAATTTATTTTTAAAAAGAAGTATAACTTCTCACGCGCGTACATAAGTACACGCAGCCATTTTTTATTTTAAGGTTACTTATCCGTAGGGTAAAAATCCTAACTTTCTTATTCGCAAACCGGGATTATCCTAGAATGTACCGTTCCCATCAGTTATATATAAAACTCTATTTCGAAAATAAAGATTCAATCTCAGCCGCGTCTATGTCACGTTGAGTACATCAGTTCCCGTTAGATCACTGAAGTATAGCAATGTCCAGCGAGGTTGTACCATATGGATGTTCACGTAGGTTCGCGCCCTCATGATGCTGGCTATTTTTGCGGCCCAACCCAGGCTGGTTGAGGTCAATCTGGGTAGCTGATTTGCAATGTTCCAACGAATGGAAGGCAACCCCCGTCTCGGATAACATATAGATTTTAAAGAGACGTAAGCCAAAAAAAAATAATAATAATAATTTATCTCAATAACGGAAAGAGTAATCGTGTATAGTTGCATTTTTACAGTTTGTGCATCAATTATTATTAATTGTGGCGGCCTTTCCTTTCGGAATTCCAAGTGCCGCGTCCACTAGTTAGGAATATTGCATCAAAGAAAGAAAACTTTCAAGACACTTGGTAGAACTATCAAATACAAGAAATGAAAATGATATAAAAAAAAAAACTTGACTTTATTGTAGAACATAAAATCAACCCTCGAAAATTGTAAAACATAAAGTCAAGTTTTTTTTACATCATTTTCAGTTTGTGCATATTGCTGTGCCCTTGATTCAAGAACACAACAAAATACATTTTATGTTTTATCAAGGTATATCTATACATAGCTTTATTCTTTTACATCACCTAAAATATATTAAAAGAAAAAAATACGTCTTCAGTACGTTGTCTCTCCTTTACACTCAGGTTTGAATTTTTTTTTAGAAATAGGTTGATATGATTTTACCGGCGAGATTTTGATTGTATTTGTTCCAGCTCGTCCTGGTGCGTATAATAATTAATATTCCTTATTTATACTGCCCGAATAGGACTGAAGAGTCTTGACATCGGCAGTTTTTTTGCTCGTATTATGTTAAACTAGCATCCCCTGATCGCGGCTTCGCCCGCGCATATTTTAAATGATGTATCGTGTTATCTCTCTCGCTCCAATGTATTTTTATGGGGATTGTTTACTTTTTGCGATTTCTGCCCCTTAAAATTAAAATTTTGCAAAATCCTTTCTTAGTTCACATTTACATGGTGCAACGAAGGTCCCTGCCAAATTTCAAGCCTGCAGCATTAATAGTTTCGGCTCTGCGTTGATCAGTCACTCAATTCATGAGGATAAAATTCCATGCGTTGGCTGGCTTGGAACCCATCCCCTACTGTTTACCACTCATAGCGTTTTACCACTACACCACCAACCGGTACGTATAACCGGTCATACGTTATAAGTCTTATTTTGGCCACTCGACGTTAACCGATTTTAATGAAGTTTTGTAAGTCCCAGTTGAGGTAATATTTGATCCCCGTCCTTGACATTAATATGAGTCATATACGAGGGAGCTCCGTACTAGAAAAATAATGTACCCATGTGTTATGTTTATTTTATCCCCGTAGGAGATCACCAAAGAAGATGCCCATCAATTAAAATTGGCCAGACTAGAATGGGAATTGAAACAACGTAAGGAACAGTCTGACCTTTGTCAGAAAGTTGAAGCAGAAAATGAAAATGTGGCGGCCGACATTAACAAGAAACGATCTCAGTTGGATAATTTGGCACCCATGTTGAAACAAATTCTGGCGGTAAGTGTTAGTTTCTGTACTTTTGACCGAACGAAGTGAGGTCTAAATTTTACACCTCGTTTTATCTTTCGTTTGTGTGTTTGTCTTTTTATACCCTGATAATTTCCGAACGCATTGTCCAATGTTGATGAAATTTGGACATTAATTGCATTAACTTTTAAATCAATTAAAACAAAACACTTACCAAAAACACTATTCATCTAATATAAAAAATTCTCGTGTCACGGTGTTTGGTACCATACTCCTCCAAAACGGCTTCACCGATTTTAATGAAATTTTGTATGTACATTCGGTAGGTCTGCGAATAGGTTTTTATCTATAATTTAATAGAAATGGACACTTTTTATCTATAATTTAATAGAAATGGAGTTTGCGCAAGGATAGGGTTCAACACGCATTTTATTTTATTTTGGAACCTAACCCAATACTACTCTCCCAACACGTTCTACACACCTTAACAACTAGTTACTACCCCCATGTTCTCTCATCTTCTCGAAACGAAGTTCAGGTACTCAGCTAGTAATTATTTATGAAGAAACTAGTTTCGAATCATTCGATTCATCGTCAGTTTAGTCGAGTCGAAGGATGGAAGTTGACTCACATTTATTTAAAAGTTAATATTTTTTAAAACTTATAATTAACGTGTTATTCAAAGATGTAAAATTAATTACATTCACTTGAATAGTGCCAGACCCCGCATGTTGCTCTCCACTTTTGTCCTCAAGATATTCATGTGTTTTCCATACTTGTCACAAACATTGTTTCTACTTTGTCATATTTGTTTCAGGCCGCTAAGCCACTTCAAGACAATCTTGGCTCTCCAGAGTGTTCTTCTCGGCCTCAATATTCTCTCGCACCTCTGCTTCCAGAACCATTGTACTGCCTGTTTGTGCAGACTGATGCGTATAGACAAGCTTGTTGTAAGTATTACTATTTCTTGAGGGGGCTGGCTGGCGTTCTTCTATTAAGTCCAGCTTAATTTTCAATTTGCCAAGTAATCGGGTGTTATTTTTTTTAAAAAAAATCGGTTGGTCGATTATGAATGAATTGGTATCCGGCGGGAAACTGTTTTTTTTTTTTTTTTNTTTTTTTTTCAAATTGATTGGTCGATTATGAATAAATTGGTGTCCGGCAGGAAACTGTTTTTTTATTATTTTTATTTTTTTCAAATTAGTTGGTCGATTATGAATGAATTGATGGCTGGCAGGAAACTCTTTTATTAATTTTTTTAAAATTCAATTTAAAAGAACTGGACCTATTTTTATTGTCCCCTGTGGATTGAGGAACTTCAAAAGAATACTTCCAAAGCACCCAAGTCCATACTGGTCGTAAAAGGTGATTAAGGGCAGGGTTGGTAACGATATTTTTTTCCATTACCAATGCAGAAAGCAAGGAGCAGCTTCTGCATTATTCGTAAGGATTCTTTAGTATCAAGAACTTATGGTGAGTTGTTGCAACCAGCCCCACGGCTGTTAACCTATGATTTTTGTTTTTAATAAGAATGGATTTTATTACAGCGCCTTCGATTGTTGTCAAAATCAGCGGGAGCGAAGAAGAAGCCGAAAAGACAAAGAAAATGCTCAATGATATAGCCACTGCAGAGTCGGACTCAGATACAGAGGTAAGGAGAAGTCGAAAAGACAAACAAAATACTCAATGATATAGCCACTGCAGAGTCAGACTCAGATACAGAGGTAATAGCCACTGCAGAGTCGGACTCAGATACAGAGGTAAGGAGAAGTCGAGGTTCTCTTATACTAAACTGCACAGTATGACATAGTTTCATATTAATTCGAAAGTTAGCTAACAACTCTACCTTAAAATCACTGACGATAAGTAAAGCTGGGAGAGCTAATTACTCAGATGGAAGCCCGCTTGGTATTACCACAATTTGTTTGCCTTTTCGGGATGTACTCAGCTTCGTGAAAAATAACGGAATAGCTATCGTTGATCGCAGTAAAATGGCACTATCCCATTATACCACCTCTATTTGCTGTACAAATTGATTGGAGGGAGAGAAACAACTTTTTGAGCAAAGTGGTGCTGTCAACGTTGGTTGCTACGACACAGCATACAATATATGATGATGCAGAATATTGATGGAATCTTGTAGGATATTCGATGATATTGTCTCTATGTGTTTGATCAGTCACTCAGAACATTGCCTTTTATATATAAAGATATATATTTTTTTAATTTGGCTTAACTTCTCTTTAACATCTATTGGTCATTCGAGACGGGGATTTTAACCTCCATTCTCTGGAAACTTGCAACCAGCTACTCACATTGACCCCACCCAGCCTGGGTTGGGCCGGAAAAATAGCCAGTGTTACGAGGGCGCGAACCCACGCGTACACCCACATGGTCTTACCTCGCTGGACGTTGCTTAACTTCACTGATCTAACGGGAACCACTGAATATGAACTTTCTTTTGAGACTCTCTTGTACTTTGATTTTATATTGTTATAGCACACCAATAGATAAATTTGATCTCTTTTTTGATTTACAGGAACTGGTTGAGAAAAGTTCTTCCAAACATCGTCATTCCAAATCAAGACTTTCAGAGGTTGAAAAAAATATCGTCGATAAAGCTGAAGATAAACGTCAAAAATTGTGTCTGTCACATCCTCTCAGTGTCGACATTACATTTAAACTCAAAGATTCTCTTTCATCTCTTCCATCTACACCCAAATCTGAAGATTCAGCCCCGCCCACATCTATGACATGCTCGTTTCATTATCTTTATAATCTCCACATTGTTACTGTTAAAGTTATTCGATCCGCATTGGTGAAAGATAATTTTGAAATGTTGGCAGGACTGTTTCCGGAAGATTTTATTCGGGAAGGTGAAACACCGAATATAGCCAATCATTATCAATTGAAACAGGTGAATCTGTGGAAGATAATTTGGACAAAGGAGAGTTTTTAATTGTCCTCAGGAATGTCTCCGTGGCAGAGTGTGCATCACACTCGGTTTGCATCAAGGAGGTTCTGGGTTCTATTCCTGGACGGGTCGAAAATTTGATAAAGTTTTTATTTTTAATTTTCTACTTGGCCTAGTTGTGATCGGGGGTAACTCAGCCTCGTGAAGACAATTGAGTAGCTATGGTAATAGCGACAATAAGTTTTTTTTTTTTTTTTTTTTTTTTTTAATGAAAATACCCTACTTTGCACGGGACCTATAATATTAAAAATACAGCAACAACAAAAAGAACAACAGCAGCAGCAACTACAAAAACAACAACATAAAGAACAACAACAACAACATCACCTTCCATGATCATCATTTTCAGGTGTTAGTCCTGGCTTGGCTGTCAATGTTTCGGACCCCCCGATAAAAACTCTTGGTTACGGCCCTGTATATTGTTATAGAGAGAAGTGAGTTAGGTGTTATGTAGATGTTTTAGCGACCGTCGAGTTTCCTCAGATTTCTCCACCTCCTTGGGCTTGAACACAGGTCTCGTACACAGTGAGTGTTGTAGACAATTGAATAGGTGATGAACGTCATGTGGCTGTCCGTGGCAGAGGGGACATTATTTTTTTATGATGGGGTCCTAATCTGTTCATGTAACAGTTGAGTATCCTGAACCATCCGGAACGAAAAGTCGTGTTCCGTTGTATTGGTAGATTACACACAGATTCCGTTGTATTAATAGATTACCAGATTCTAGGTCTGGGATTGGACTCAATGCTAGCCATTAGTAGGAGAAAAAAGTTGAAGTGAATGTTCTCTTGATGTAGTGGATGGAGTTTTGTTGAGTGGACTCCGAGTGGAGAGTGATGGCCGTTGGCTGTAATCCCGAAGTGTTCCTTGTCTCAGGTCTTTGCAATGCATAGAACCCGCCATCGTGGAGAAGGTGTTATGTAGATCATGACACAGGATTGTCGTGACAACATATTAACTCAAAGCGAGAAAGTTTTAGGTGGCCTTTTTAACCCATATTTGGAACATAGTTTGCAAAAAACGTCCAACCGTTTTCGAGTTATGGCCGTTTTTCCGAATTTTGTAAGGGGAAACAGAGAATACTATTAGCTTCCGATTTTTGAAAGGGAAATCATAGAATACTATTAGCACGGGAACGGCCATGCCTCTAAGTCGCCAAACTATAGGCCGTAGCGATGCACGGGCGAAACAGCTAGTTCTAATACAATAACACACAGAGATATATGCTCGTTTGCTCGTACTCTAACATATTTTCAAATAAAATAGGCTGCAAGAAGTTCTTACAAGATGGATGGAACATTTTACAAAGTTGGTAGCGTTTTTCTAATGTATACATTATACTATTTTTCAAATTTTCATTTTTACTTATTTTCAGCATGGTCTCACTTTTGATACTTCGAAATTAGGATACCCGTACGTTTGGGTCCAAAGAATGGCTGGGCTAGATTTCATGACATCTAATCCGTCATCTTCAAATATTAATGATGGAAAAGTGACTGCGGCTGTATCACTTAGTCAAGCCTGTGTACCTGTCATTATTAAAAAGCTCAAGTTAAGATTCAAATCTAGCATTGAACTTTCTACACTACTTGTACAGTTAGGTAAGATGGTAAGATTCTACACTTCTTGTACTGCTAGAGATTTGAAATTTTGTATGTATGCCATATTTGGGGTCTCAGTTAGCTTCGAAACTTCTGGGTTCAATCAAATTTACCGTTGGCGGTTTTTACCGTTTCAAAGCGGTTTTCATTAATCCTGTATAAAAAGACAATGGTAAGAGCCAGAGACTTCAAATTTAGTAGGTATGTCAAATGTAGACTCTAATTACGCCCTAGATGTGGAATCGTCACGAGAACCTCCCTCAATTTTTTTTTTTGGGGGGGGGAATATTTTTTTGTTAGAAAAATAATAAACCCATGTGTCACATTGGCAGTTTTTTTGGTTCAACTTCATCTTCTTTATCTTCACCTCTTTCCAATTCTATTTGGGGTCGGTCCTGCTTTCCTTAAATCTGCCATGCCACAACCTTTTGTTCGGTACCTACTCTCTTTAGCTGTAACCCATTCCTGGCACGGTAACCGTCGCTTGTTTCTCACAGTACCCATAGAAACTGCGTAGATCATTTTTCATCATTAGTTTGAAGCTGATTTTTTTAAAGGCTGAATGTCCTTCCCAACACCAAACCTTCTGTATTTATACGTGCTCAGGACCATCACCTAATAAAACTGGTTTGCTACCCCTACTGGCTACATTTCCTAACACCAAACCTTCTGTATTTATACGGGCTCAGGACCATCACCTAATGAAACTGGTTTGCTACCCTTGCTGGCTACATTTCCTAACACCAAACCTTCTGTATTTATACGGGCTCAGTACCATCACCTAATGAAACTGGTTTGCTACCCTTGCTGGCTACATTTCCTAACACCAAACCTTCTGTATTTATACGGGCTCAGTACCATCACCTAATGAAACTGGTTTGCTCCCCTTGCTGGCTACATTTCCTAACACCAAACCTTCTGTATTTATACGGGCTCAGGACCATCACCTAATGAAACTGGTTTGCTCCCCTTGCTGGCTACATTTCCTAACACCAAACCCTCTGTATTTATACGGGCTCAGGACCATCACCTAATAAAACTGGTTTGCTCCCCTCTTATATGAGATTCCGAGTGGGTAAAAGAGATCATATTAATAAAATACAAAGCCTACTTGGACAGTTTGACTGACATAAAACCAACGTCCTAAGAACCTCGGATTGGGGAGGGGGTAGGTACTTCGGGGAAATAAGAAAAGTCAAAATTTCATTTGGAAGCAAGTTATCGCAAATTTTTTTTTGTAGCAGTACAATTACGAATCCCGACTATAAAAGATGTCAAAAATAAACGAGATATGACAACTCTTCTCCCCCCCCTCAAAAGCACCATATCCAAAACCTTCAGGGAAAATATAAAATCCAATGATCTGGGTTCATATATCATCTATGATAAAATCAAGAAATGTTTAAATATCATTCAACTATTTATGGATTTTTTTTTTCATTTTAATTTTCAGAGAAAGGCCAACTTTTGGGTCCTCATCAATGTAACCTCTCATTATGGCAAAATATATCTTGGTCTCAATACGAATCCCAAGACTTGACTCGGCATCATATACAGGCAGGCCATGTATCTTCAAATGTGTTATATTATAAAACACTTTTCACTCGCGGATTAGCCAAATTGGAAGCGTACATATCTGTTGGCTATGACTATCCCATTATACCACCTCTATTTGCTGTACAAATTGATTTGAATAGAGAGATCAAGTCATCTGCTAATGACGATGGAGTCAGAGTGAGTTGTATAATGTTCGTTTATAAATCTTCAGAATCGTTATGAAAATAAAAATTACCCCCCCCCCCCCCCCCCNCCCCTCCCCCCCGTCAAAATTTGATATTTCACATTTCAAGGTATGTGGAATTCAAAAATCGAATAAAAAAATCCGTTTGTCCGCCGTACCTTGAGGTATGGAAAATCCTAGAGTAAAATATTAAACTCACAATATGCCATTTTGACAGAATTTTTACTTTTCTTATCCTATAAAAAGGAAAGTAGTGTAATGGGCTGAAATTTTCGATGTCGACTTTTTAATGCCAAAACACATTTTGGGGTCCCCAGAGCCCAAATCTCGAGTTTCAGCCATTGGTCCGTGTGTGTGTCTGTCCGTGTCTGTGAACAAGATATCCCAAGAACGGCAAGTGCTAGAACATTGAAATAGCTTCATGCCATTAACGGCAAAATAAACTTTTGATTGAAATCGAATATACCGTTAGCGGTTTTCTCATATCCTGCTTACTATGAGAACGCTAAAAGCGATAACTTTAAACTTGTTGCCTACTCATATCAATTGCATACAAGAAATTGAAAAATACA
>CM022882.1:21708790-21721318 GCA_012654025.1 Pachypsylla venusta
TTTTATATTTCCAAAATCATGTCCTTGGAATTAAATGCATACCTAATACATTTTGTTACACGCAGTATAAAATAATATGTAAGGCGTTGCTCCTTACTAAAACATAATATAAATGATGAAACTTTTATATTTCCAAAATCATGTCCTCAGAATTAAATGCATATACCTAAATTTTGTTACACCCTGTATAAAATAATATATAAGGCGTTGCTCCTTACTACAACATAAATGATGAAGGTTTTATTTCTCCAAACTTTAGGTTTTCCTTTTAATCGACACACTCAGAGGAGTGGGGATTACAAGATGGTACAAAAACAGAAAAGATTTAACATCACCAGAATCCGTCTGTCTGCCAAACGGATAATGTTCAGGTACTTCTTGTCAGATACAGAGGGAGTCATTGAGCCCCCCATACCAGAGAGATAAGGAAACGTTTTGATCAGCCATGCCTCGATGATGAAGTTGATTTTTCGGTAAAAACTCGAAGTTTATCCCTAAAAACTCTGGCATCATTCGGAAAAAAACTATTGCATTATTCTTGCCTTGTGTCGCGTCTCGAAACAGGAGCCTGTCGAATATGGTCAGAGCTTATGTACTTCCTTCCTCCAAACTGATCTGATCCTCTCTTAGGAAATCTCCTAGGACTTTACTCTGCTATATCTCTGGCAATATGATTTCCCTTGTTTATGTTCCTTGCCATGTTCGAGATGACGTCGTACAGTATTTCCCTATGTTAGTTCGGCAGTGACTGGGTGTCCCTGCTTTACTGATACTTGGAATCAAGTTTTGCTAAAGTTTATTAGATTTGGCAGGGAGCCAAGCTTTCCTCTAACCATGCGCTGATATAGCCCCCTTGTTTTGGGGGGGGGGGGGCACAATATACCTAATAGAATATTTGGAGGGGGAGGGACTCGTAACCTAGAGACCGGGGGTTCGAGTATTGGACAGTACTTTTTAATGCAATTTTTATC
This sequence comes from Pachypsylla venusta, assembly GCA_012654025.1. NCBI lineage: Eukaryota > Metazoa > Arthropoda > Insecta > Hemiptera > Aphalaridae > Pachypsylla > Pachypsylla venusta. Next base: position 21,709,762 of record CM022882.1, read on the forward strand.
GAGGTACGATACCTGATTTGTTAAAAGCTGTAGAGCTTACCACAAACACGTTTCATAAGGGTGATAAGCGATTTTATAAGCGTGATGACAAAAAAAAAAGCGCCATGACGGATGACAGAATTGTTGACGATTTTTTATTTACGTATTTCTATTTAGTCTCAGGATTGGGAATTATTTAGGGGCCCGTGCCCCCCTCTCAATGGGATAAAAGACATAGCGGATCACCATTCATTTGATTTTTTTTAAATTACGAGATTAGGTATAATGAAATTTGAGAAATACCGGCTGCTTAAAAATACTGGGGGGGGGCACGTGCCCCCACCCCCCGGTTCAAAATCGGTATGACAAGAAAGTGAGTTATGATGGCGAGTGCTGAAATGGTAAAAATAAAATACATAATTCTGTTTCAACTTACGGCAGTTAAGACCACATCACAGGTAATATCCAACCTAAAGGATTTCTATTGTCAAGGGTTGACCTAATTTGAAATAATATATCAAAAATAATTTGTATATCAACTACTAAATTTTGATTTATTATTTCCTATATCGTCACTTTGGATGAATTTTAGTATGTAGGGCTCATCTGGGCTCTAATTTTGACCCCGAAACTTTTGGGTGCAATCGAATACACCCTTGTGCGGTTTTTGCCGCTTTTTAGGGGTTTTCACTAATCCTCTCTAAAAAGATTAGATAATAATATTTGTTTTTATGTCTTTGATGACTTTATAAGGTTTCTTTCTTTGAAGGATAAATATTTTAAATTTTCGTTTTAAAATATTTAAAATAATAATCCTTCAAAGAAAAAAAAAACTCTCTAAAAAGAGAATGGTAAGAGCCAGAGACTTCAAATTTGTCATGTAGGTATGTCAAATTTAGGTTCTAATTAAACCCCAGATATGGAATCGTCACGACAAAAAAAAAAAAAACGACTAGACTGATGATGAATCGAATGATTCGAAACTAGTTTCTTTATAAATAGTGTTTCTGGTAAGTGTTTTGTTTTAATTCATTTAAAAATTAATATTTTTTTAACACTTATAATTAATATGTTATTCAAAAATTTAGGGTCTAATTATACGCCCCAGATTTGGAATAGTCGAATATAATGGCTGACAGCAGATTCGCTATCTCAACTCTCGTAAACACAAACGATAAATAATTCAGGGTCGAATTCAACAAAATTAACATTTGGCCAAAAACTTTTGTGTTCTTAACAAAATGGTGAACAATATTCTGAGTAGACAAGAGATTAATGACAGAGAAAAGGAAAAGCAAGAAGATATAAATAAAACACAATGACTCAAAGTAGAAGAAGGAGGAGTTCGCCAAACAAAACAAAAAAAAAATCAAATTTTTGTATTTATACACCTTTACCTCTCTGTTCGAGCATCCAAACTACACAGGTGAAAATGTTTAGTGACAGTGACAGTGAAACTATCAGTGGCAGTGAGAGTGTCGGTGATAGTGAGAGTGTCAGTGACAGTGAGAGTGTCGGTGATAGTGGGAGTGTCAGTGATAGTGTTAGGACAGTGAAAGTAAAAGTGTCAGTATTCCATTGTTTGGCTCCTGGCGGACCTTGTTTGGCCCTGACAGGAATACACCCACGTGAGACCATTTATTTTAGATAAAATAATTCCATAACTACTGATTTTAAATTTCATCAAAATTGTATTTTAGAGATTTGGTCCAATTGCGACGTTCTTGGTCTTGAACCGTTGGGGGGGAGGGGAGCTCTGACTAAAAGCTGCAAAACATTTAATATAATGAGTCCAATAATACCTTTAGGCTCCAGACATCAATTGTTTTGAATTTTAAGTGAATAAAAGAGGCCGTTTTCTTTTAACTTTATCTTTATACTAAAGTATAAAGATAAAGAATACAATACTTTATCTTCTATGGAAGAGAAAGTAAAAAACCTCTCTAAAAAGAGAATGGTAGTGAGCGTGTCGGTGATAGCGAGAGTGTCAGTGATAGTGTTAGGACAGTGAAAGTAAAAGTGTAAGTGACAGTGAGAGAATCAGGACAGGAAAGTGTCAGTGGCAGTGAGAGTGTCAGTGACAGTGAGAGTGTCAGTGGCAGTGAGAGTGTCGGTGATAGTGAGAGTGTCAGTGACAGTGAGAGTGTCGGTGTTAGTGAGCGTGTCGGTGATAGTGAGAGTGTCAGTGATAGTGTTAGGACAGTGAAAGTAAAAGTGTCAGGACAGTGAGAGAATCAGGACAGGATAGTGTCAGTGGCAGTGAGAGTGTCAGTGACAGTGAGAGTGTCGGTGATAGTGAGAGTGTCAGTGACAGTGAGAGTGTCGGTGTTAGTGAGAGTGTCGGTGATAGTGAGAGTGTCAGTGATAGTGTTAGGACAGTGAAAGTAAAAGTGTAAGTGACAGTGAGAGAATCAGGACAGGAAAGTGTCAGTGTCAGTGAGAGTGTCAGTGACAGTGAGAGTATCAGGACAGTGAGAGTGTCGGTGATAGTGAGAGTGTCAGTGACAGTGAGAGTGTCGGTGTTAGTGAGAGTGTCAGTGACAGTAAGAGTGTCGGTGTTAGTGAGAGTGTCGGTGATAGTGAGTGTCAGTGAGAGTATCAGAACAGTGAGAGTGTCGGTGATAGTGAGAGTGTCAGTGACAGTGAGAGTGTCGGTGTTAGTGAGAGTGTCGATGATAGTGAGAGTGTCAGTGACAGTAAGAGTGTCAGGACAGTGAGAGTGTCAGGACAGTGAGAGTGTCAGTGGCAGTGAGAGTGTCGGTCATAGTGGTAGTGTCAGTGACAGTGAGAGTGTCAGTGACTGTGAGAGTGTCAGTGAGAGTATCAGGACAGTGAGATTGTCGGCGATAGTGAGAGTGTCAGTGACAGTGAGAGTGTCGGTGTTAGTGAGAGTGTCGGTGATAGTGAGAGTGTCAGTGACAGTAAGAGTGTCGGTGATAGTGAGAGTGTCAGTGACAGTGAGAGTGTCGGTGTTAGTGAGAGTGTCGGTGATAGTGAGTGTCAGTGATAGTGAGAGTGTCAGTGACAGTGAGAGTGTCGGTGATAATGAGAGTGTCAGTGACAGTGAGAGTGTCGGTGTTAGCGGGAGTGTCGGTGATAGTGAGAGTGTCAGTGATAGTGTTAGGACAGTGAAAGTAAAAGTGTCAGTGACAGTGAAAGAATCAGGACGGGAAAGTGTCAGTGACAGTGAAAGTGTAAGGGACAGTAAAAGTGTGAGTGACAGTGATAGTGATTTGACATTGAATATTACCGGTTGAGCACGGAGAAAACACTGGCGGGTGTTATTAAAATCACTGTGAGAGCACTGACACTTTCACTGTGTAGTGTACAAAGCTAGTTTTTTTTTTTTACCCTCCATTCGCTGGAAACTTGCAACCAGCTACCTACATTGACCTCAGCCAGTCTGGGTTGGGCTGGAAAAATAGCCAGCATCACGAAGCCGCGAACCCACGTGAACACCCCCATGGTATACAACCTCGCTGGAACTATTAAAATTGCCATAGACGCTGGCTAACGATAGCTTTAGAACTCTCTCTATTTTTTTATTATAAAATCCAGCCAGTATTTAAAACATTCGAATATTCTAACTGACTAGTTTTTCTTCTTCTATTTTTCGCGTTAATTTTTCATAAAATGTATTTTTTGATATTTGTATATTTTTTGTTCCAAACGTTTGTTTTGGTCCAGCCTGAAGAACATCTAACTTGCTACCACTGCGATGAACAATATACGGGTGACGCTTGTCATATTATAAGTCGACTAACACCGAGAAGGACTGGACGACCATATTGGGCCGACAAGAAGCATTTCATTCCGTACTGTATATCATCTTTCGTGGAACACACATCAGGACCTGCTCAAAGAGTCCAAAGACATTTAAATTGGGTAAATATTAACCTTAGCATTGCCAAGTGGAGGGAGGGTACAAAGTACCCGCGTTTTAGCAAAATGCTTGTAGTAATCAATTTAGGATACTTATTTTAATGACCTTTAATAATTGTCACAAACAATATTTTCCATCATAGTATATACCCCCCCCCCCCCTTGGCAATGCACGTAATTGAATCTAGGGTTAACTTAGGGTTGTCCGATCAAAACAAGAATAATTGGTACCAGACAGATACTATTCATTCATTTTGGAGCAAGGTACAAACTTAAAATGTGGTTTAATATAATTTAGGGAGCTTTATGAGAAGAACACGTTTAATCGAGGCATGGCCGATCAAAACGTTTCCTAACACCCCCGGGGGGACGTTCATCTTAACGCTTATATTGATAAAATAAACAAACTTGCACTGGACTTTTTTCATGTTGGTACAACTATGTCCGCCTCAGTTCAATAAATACGGTCAAATAGTTCAATAAATACGGAAGGAAACCTCAGAGACCTCAGTCAAATAGTTCAATAAATACGGAAGGAAAAGGGTTTTTTGAAAATAAATTAAAATCAAAGTAAATTAATTAATCTTTTTAAAAGTTTTAGGGGTGGGAGATTAATTAATTTACTTTGAAAAAAAATATTTTTCTTCCGTATTTATTGAACTATTTGAATATATTGTACTGAAGCAGACATAGGTGTACCAACATGAAAAAAGTCCAGTGCAAGTTTGTTTATTTCATTAATATAAGGGTTAAGATGAACGCCCCCCCCCCAGAGAGGTTAGGAAACGTTTTGNCACCCCAGAGAGGTTAGGAAATGTTTTGATCGGCCATGTCTCGATTAAACTTGTTCTTCTCATAAAGTCGCTCTCTAAAAACTCTTGCGCCATTCTGAAAAGAACTAAAATAAATTCAGTCGTAGTAATTTTTTTTTCATGTTACCTAACCTGTTAAATATACAAAAACAAAAAACAAAAAAAAACCTTTGCATATTTAAAAAAAATCAGATTAAACATTTGATTTCTCCAAAGTTTCGTCGAAGATTGTGAATTAACATGCGCAGATATAGGGGAGGGAATGGTGGGCACGTCCCCTCCCCCAAGTTTTTTAAGCGGGCGGTGTTTCTCAAATTTCATTATACCTAATCACGTAATTTTTTTTTTTTTTTTTTAAAATAGAAAACTATAGANGGCACGGGCCCCTAAATAATTCCCAATCCTGATACTAAATAGAAATACGTAGGTAAATAAAAAAATCTCAAAATTTCTGTCATCCGTCTTGGCACTTTTTTTTCGTCATCACACGCTTTTAAAATCCCTTATCACCCTTATGAAAGGTATTTGTGGTAAGCTCTACAGCTTTTAACAAATTAGGTATCGTACCTCGATGAACATTGCATTAAAAAGTACTACCCAGGACCCCCGGTCTCTAGTTTACAAGTCCCTCCCCCTTCCAAATTTTCTATTAATATTTTAACTTGGCTTAACGTCCCTTTAAAATCTGTTGGTCATTCGAGACGGGGGTTTTGAAACTTGCAAACCAGTTACCCATAATGATCTCACCTAGTCTGGATTGGGCCGGAAAAATAGCCAGGGTCACGAAGGCGAGAACCCACGTGGACATGGACACCCACATGGTACAACCTCGCTGGACGTTGCTTAACTTCAGTGATCTAAAGGGAACTGGTTTATTTAACGTGTCATATCCGCTGGCTATCGAAAACTTATTATCGCTATGTGAAAATATCGGTATAAAAAATATAAAATATCGGTTATATCGGAACCTTAATATCGATATTCGATATAAATATCGACAGCCCTATAGCAGCGAAGCAGCGTAATTTCTGATTCTGATGGATGTACCTTTTAATATTTCTTGTTTCGATACCGATATTGTTTTCGATATCTTAATATCGATTATTTCGAAACCCGAATATCGATATTCGTTATAATCGATGTAAATATCGACAGCCCTAGCAGCGAAATTTCTGATTCTGATGGATATAACTTTTAATATTTTTTGTTTCGATACCGATATTGTTTTCGATATTTTAATATTGATTATGTCGAAACCCGAATATTGATATTCGATGTAATATCAACATCCCTATATTAACTAGTAGTTCAGTGAAATATAGACCTCACTAAACAATGGGCAATCTACCATGACACATTGATGATTGCCATCAATTTTAGTGCGATCTTTAGCAAACTTGATTTGAAATATTTTTCAGAATGAAAATATAAAAATAGTAATGAATTTAAAATTAAATTTATTATTTTGTTTATTATTTTCAATAGTGAACCTTTAAGATCGCTACGATAGAAAAATACCGCCTCTTAAAAATTTGATATTTTACGTTTCAAGGTACGTAGAATCCAAAAATCGAATAAAAAAAAAAGCATTTGTCCGATTTGTCATTTGGCGGTCCACAAGTTCCAAAAGAGTAGGTGCCTCGAGAATTGTTAAATCATTTTAGAAGCCTCGAGAATTGCACTTCCTGATGATGTTAAATCTTTTGTAGATGCCTCGAGAATTGCACTTCCTGATGATGTTAAATCTTTTGTAGATNACAAGAAGATATAAATAAAACACAATGACTCAAAGTAGAAGAAGGAGGAGTTCGCCAAACAAAACAAAAAAAAAATCAAATTTTTGTATTTATACACCTTTACCTACTACACAGGTTTACCCAGACTAATCTTCTTCTGACTTGTTCAGTCGGTCCTGATGTGTGTTCCACGTAAGATGACACACAGAACGGATTCCAATACAACCCGTCTTGCCATTTTGTTTTTCCAGTCTTTCTCGGTGTTAGTCGACTTACAATATGACAAGAGTCACCCACATATTGTTCATTGCAGTGGTAGCAAGTTAGATATGTTTCATCAGGCTGGACCAAAACAAACGTTTGGAACAAAAAATATACAAATATCAAAAAATACATTTTATGAAAAATTAACGCGAAAAATAGGAGAAGAAAAACTATTCAGTTAGAATATTCGAATGCCATCAGAATCAGAAATTACGCTACTTCGCTTCTAGGGTTGTCGGTATTTACATCGATTATGTCGAATATCGATATTCGGGTTTCGACATAATCGATATTAAGATATCGAAAACACTATCGGTATCGAAACAAAAAAATTAAAAGTTATATCCATCAGAATCAGGAAATTACGCTGCTTCGCTGCTAGGGTTGTCGATATTTACATCGATTATATCGAATATCAATATTCGGGTATCGACATATGTTAAATCTTTTTAGATGGTCGAGAATTGCACTTCATGATGATGTTAAATCTTTTTAGATGCCTCGAGAATTGCACTTCATGAAGATGTTAAATCTTATTAGATGCCTCGAGAATTGCAATTCACGATGATGTTAAATCTTTTTAGATGCCTCGAGAATTGCAATTCACGATGATGTTAAATCTTTTTAGATGCCTCGAGAATTGAACCTCATGATGATGTTGAATCTTTTTAGATGCCTCGAGAATTGCACTTCCTGATGATGTTAAATCTTTTTTGATACATCATGATGATGTTAAATATTTTTAGATGTCTCGAGAATTGCACTTCCTGATGATGTTAAATCTTTTTAGATGCCTCGAGAATTGCACTTCCTGATGATGTTAAATCTTTTTAGATGTCTCGAGAATTGTACTTCATGATGATGTTAAATCTTTTTAGATGCCTCGAGAATTGCACCTCATGATGATGTTAAATCTTTTTAGATTCCTCGAGAATTGCACTTCATGATGATGTTAAATCTTTTTAGATGCCTCGAGAATTGCACTTCATGATGATGGTAAATCTTTTTACATGCCTCGAGAATTGCACTTCATGATGACGTTAAATCTTTTTAGATGTCTCGAAAATTGTACCTCATGATGATGTTAAATCTTTCGCAGGTGCCTCGAGAATTGCACCTCATGATGATCTTAAATATTTTTAGATGTCTCGAGAATTGCAATTCATGATGATGTTAAATCTTTTTAGATGCCTCGAGAATTACACTTCATGATGATGTTAAATCTTTTTATATGCCTCGAGAATTGCACCTCATGATGTCTCGAGAATTGCACCTCATGATGCCTCGAGTATTGCACTTCATGATGATGTTAAATCTTTTTATATGACTCGAGAATTGCACCTCATGATGTCTCGAGAATTGCACGTCATGATGATGTTAAATCTTTTTAGATGCCTCGAGAATTGCACTTCATGATGATGTTAAATCTTTTGTAGGTGCCTCGAGAATTGCACTTCATGATGATGTTAAATCTTTTGTAGGTGCCTCGAGAATTGCACTTCATGATGATGATAAATCTTTTGTAGATGCCTCGAGAATTGCACTTCATGATGATGTTAAATATTTTGTAGATGCCTCGAGAATTGCACTTCATGATGATGATAAATCTTTTTAGGTGGCTGATACCCAAAACTTCTATGAATATCTATGCGGATATCATTATCAATTTGAAACTAACTGCTCAGTTTGTCACACAACTCTATGTAATACTGGTTTCAAGAAGCTCTGCAGAGATACAGATGGGGATTGCGATACGCTAGGCGGCTCACCATCAGAAATCACTGTGAATGAGAGCGAAGACGAAGAGGTTAATTTCATTGATTTTGGAAAAGAAGTTAATATGAAAATTAACAATATGGTACATTATACCATCACCAATTTCGGGAAGATGTTTAATTTACTTTAATATTTAAAAGATGTTAATTCGAAAAATGTAAATATAAAAGATGTTAATATGAAAATTAACAATGTGGTACATTATACCATCACCAAGTTTGGGAAGATGTTTAATTTATTTTAATATTTGAAAGATGTTAATTCGAAAGATGTAAATATTAAAATGAATTAAGCATCAGCTCTATAGTATTGTGATTCTGATGTAAACAATCTGTATATGGAATATTATGTAAACATCCTGTATATCGACCGCGATGCTTCTCCTTTCTATTTTTATTTCTCCTCCTAGATGATACTAGAGGTAAACAATACGTAATCAACGAAGAATTGAATGCGTAGAATCTTTACGGCGTATTTTTTTTATTTTNTTTTTTTTTTTTTTTTTTTTTTTTTTTTTTTTTTTTTTTTTAGAACAACCCAGAAGGGTTGTGTACTAGAAAGATCTGTTATTCGAGAAGATTCCAGCTACTTTTCTTGGGCATGTATAAATAGAGGCTACGAGTAGAAACGAAGTTTAGTCTTAATTCAGTGATAAGCGAAGTCAGTCTAGTTTTGAAAGCGAGGTGAGTGATTAATTCGTGTGTGAATTACGTAGTATTTTCGAGTGTTTTAAATACAGTATATGAATTTTTGTGTTACGTTTTTTTTTTTTTTTTTTTTTTTTTTTTTTTTTTTTTTTTTTTTTTTTTTTTTTNTTTTTATTGTAATTTCTACTTCAATAAATTGTTTCAAGTTTTTATTTTATTTTTAAAGTTAGTTATGCAAGAGTTTAATCGAGGCATGGCCGATCAAAACGTTTCCTAACCAAGGGCACGTGAACCAACGTGGACACCCACGTGGCACAAACTCGCTGGACGTTGTTTAACTTCAGCGATCTAACGGGAATTGGTATATTCAACGTGCCATAGACGCTGGCTATTGAAAGCTTAATATCGCTAAGTGATATTATCGGAGAGTCGAATATCGATATAAAATATCGGTTATATTGAAACCTTAATATCGATATTGTCGATGTAAATATCGACAGCACTAGCAGTAAAGCAGCGTAATTTCTGATTCTGACGGATGTACCTTTTAATATTTTTTGTTTCGATACCGATATTGTTTTCGATATCTTAATATCGGTATTAAAATATCGATTACGTCGAAACCCGAATATTGATATTCGATGTGATATCCCTCTATTAAATAGTGGTTCAGTGAAATATATAGACCTCACTTTTTCCTTAAAACAAAATTTAGACTTCGCATTTTGAGATACAAAAATTTGATTTTTTCTTCTTCTTTAAATTAGTAAGGGCTTCACAAAATAGAACACAAGGAAGTAAAAAAACGGCAAGCCGTACGTCACCAATGATGCCGGCCATGACAGCTACAGGTGATAGAACAGTGTTGTCATCAGGCAGTGTTGATGTTGTATCATTGCTGATCTGTTTATTATAGAGAAGAGGGTCAGCTCGTGTCAGTCCAAGGAGACAATAAGGGTCACTGTATCCTAAGAGAAGCCATGCAATACAATTAGACAAAATCAAATGAAACCATTAAGACAAACGCAACATACAACCAATTTAATGAACGAGTGGATTAATAATAACCGATCTCCGTGGCCGAGAGCATTGACTCTTGGTCCAGAGATTGTGGGTTCGAATCCCACCCGGAGCGAAAATTTTCTGATCGAATTTTCTCGTTTTTGGAATGGCATGGCTGTAAAAAGGAGTGCCCTGGAGTAATGCAAAAGCGGTTCCGGGGCATAACTATTTTTAAAAAAAAATAATAAAAAAATTGGATCAATATGATGAAGTGTTCATGTTAGTGTTGTAGTCATTTATAGAAAAGGGCCTCCAACACCAGCCANGTGGAGAAAATCCCTATATATAGAGACTTATCCCTACGGTTTGCAACATTGATATGGAGATCATTCATTTTTCTGTCGCTTTTCCAAATCATGCTAACATTTTGTCGTATTAACAAGTGGAGAAAATCCGTACATATAGAGACTTATCCCTACGGTTTGCTACATTGATATGGAGATCATTCATTTTTCTGTCGCTTTTCCAAATCCATGTCGTACGCTAATATTTTGTCGTATTACCAAGTGGAGAATATCCCTACATGTAGCATGTAGAGATATATCCCTACCGTTTACAACAATCTTCTCGAAACGAAGTTCGGGTACTCAGCTAGTTAGATCAATAAAAAATAAACATATATAGCCCAGTCAAATTAGATCAAAAATACATATAGCCCAGTCAAATTAGATCAAAAAAAGAAGTAAATATGTTATAGCCCAGTCAAATTAGATCAATAAAGAAGTAACATATATAGCCCAGTCAAATTAGATCAGAAAAGGGCCGAACCTAGATTTCCCATAGAGAAGGAGATGATTTTATTTCAGGTTAGACATACCGATTAAGAGTAATCTAAGTTTGCAACGGTTTCTGACGTGAGCTAAAGGGACGAAACCCGCTTAATTTTGCCGCTAATTTTAGTTTTTGACTTGTAACATCCTAATAATGCATTTTTTTTAAAAAAAAAATCTCTAGTCAAAACTAATTAGAATTAAATTTGGCGTTGAATAACATCCTTAAAAGTTAGATTTTTTTTCTAACTTTTAAATAAAAGTTACATTCATATTTATTTTGAAAATTCAGAAGACGAACATAAAAATATTTAAAATAATCCTTCAAACAAAAAATCTGGCTATTTTTGTCAATTTTTCAGAAAAGTGTATTATATATGGTACGGTAAAAGTAGATAATTGGTAATTGTATACAATTACCGGTAAATGTAGGAAATTATTCTCAAGAATGGTGCAAGAGTTTAATCGAGGCATGGCCGATAAAAACGTTTCCTAACCACTCTGGGGGAGGGGAAGGGGGCGTTCCTCTTAACGCTTATATTGATAAAATAAAAAATAAAAACAAAACAAAAAAATTCAAAAATTCTCGGCATATTTAAAAAAATTCTGATTAAACATTTGAGAATAAT
>CM022882.1:21725297-21737378 GCA_012654025.1 Pachypsylla venusta
AGAATAATTGAAAAGGTGTCACTTTGATGGCATCTGGTGATTATCTTGGTCACGGCACTGTCACTGCGTACTGAGAATGCTCCTCTTTACTGTCCATAATTATTTCAATAATTAAATGATCAGAATAATTGAAAAGTTGTCACTTTGATGGCATCTGGTGATGATCTTAAAATAATAAACCCATTTGTGTGACATTGGCCGAGTTTTTAGTTCTGATTCCCATATTAAAATAATAAACCCACGTGTTGCTAACAGACTACAAAAGCCCCAAACAATTCTTGTAATAGAGTAAGTATTGTGCATTTTAAAGATACCACTCTCTCTTTCTTTACATAAGAACATTGTTTTTCCTTTGACTAAAGTGATAAATATGTCTGAATAATGAGGTTTCCTAAATATCGTCAAAGGTTAATGCTAACAGACTACAGAAGCCCCAAACAATTTGTGTAATAGAGTAAGCATTGTGCATTTTAAAGTTACCACTCTCTCTTTCTTTACATAAGAACATTGTTTTTCCTTTGAGTATGAGGTTTCCTAAATATCGTCAAAGGTTAATGCTAACAGACTACAGAAGCCCCCAAACAAAACAAAGGTCTCATCAAAATGTCATATCTGTGACGTCAATATAAAATTACCTATCTTCTCGGAAAAAAAAAATATGTTTTCCTTTGACCTCGCTCAGATTTTGAAAAAAATATGTCAACATTTGAAAACTCTTGTCACAATTTAACGCACGTCGGTTTATTATTTTATTTCTTGTGATGTTGACATTTTTATGACTTTTATTGGTATTTTGTAACCTGCATCCTTACTCATCACGAGGACCTGAGTGACCCAATAGTGGCCAAATCAAAAAGAGAGAGAGAGAGATGCATAAATCTATCTTCTCCTGCTCACCAACAGGTTGCCGAACTGACAAAGGCCGAACTGACTCTTTATGCTTCTATATGCTATTACCGGCCCAACAGGCTGAATCAGGTCAATATGGGCATTCGTATATTCGTGAGCTAGATTCCTCCTTAGGGCTATATCAGCTCCTGCACCTAAGCCTCAATTGGGCTTTTTGTGCTTGGAAAGTAGCTTGTTTACCTAGTCAAGGCCGAAGATCTTAGCCTGCTTGATCAGGCGTTTGGCTAGGTATTTTTCGTGGATGTCGAGCCTGGTTTGCAGCTGTCCCATGTTCAGTCTCCACGCAAGTAGGGAATTGCAGTCATAGATGACGTGAGAAGCAGTCTCCTCATCTTCCCCACAGAGTTTACACATAACCTGGTCCTGATGGAAGCCCATAGTGTGTAGGTGTTTTCTTAGACCACAATGTCCGGTAATCAGACCTGTGGCTAGTCTGATATTTTTTCGACTGAGGGTCAGGATCTATTTCGTAAGGTTCCTGGATGGCCCCTGTAACATGGCCTTACTGTGTCTCAGACCTGAGACGGCCCTCCACCGTTCTAGGTGGCTTTTAATTACCCACCCGTCGATGAAGTTTCTGAACTCAGTCGTGCATAGACCGATCACGGGCTCCGGCCCAATGAATGATGTCGCGGACCCCATTCTTGCCAGATGATCGGCCTGTTCATTACCAGCAATGCCCTTGTGCCCTGTCACCCAACCTAGGCAAACCTGGTTGTTTTGTGTCTTTTAGTGCCTGCTGGCATTCTTACGTTATTTTGGAGAACGTGCTATAGCTGGTTAAAGCCTTCAGAGCTGCCTGGCTATCAGAGAATATATGAATCTCTCTTCCAGAGAGACCCATCTTCATAATCGCGTCCGCGCAGTTGCGAATTGCGAGGATCTCAGCCTGATACACCCCGGTGTAGGTCCCCAAGGGCAGAGATATGTCCACCTTGGGTCGCACACAGTGAATGCCATCCCCAGATCCCACTTCTGTTTTAGAGCCATCAGTGTACCACACCATGGCCCTCTTGGACAGAAGCTTAGTTTCTTTGACTTCCCAGTCCTCGGACGTCTCAATGACGACCTTGAAGGGGTTGTTGAAGGTTTCTTCTGCAGTCTTCCCGTCGGTGCCCATTTCGAAAACGGGACCTTTGATCGACCCAGTGATTCTATTGCTGGGCAGTCCAGGTGCTGTTTAACTTTAGCCTGAAGGCCGTCATCCTGGCGACTCCCCTGATATGAATATCAAGGGGTGCAAGTCCAAGGAGTGTCTCCATAGCCAAGGTCGGTGTGCTATTCATAGCACTGGTAATACAAAGACAGCCCAGTCGCTGGATCTTGTCCAGTAACTCTTTGGCCTGTCTTTGGTCAGTTTTTGGCCATTATACAACACAGCTGTAGGTGACCATGGGTCTTACAACCGCACGATACAGGTAGAACATGACCCGCGGCTTCAGTCCCCAACTCTTTCCAAATGTCCTTCTGGTCATCATCAGTGCCCGGGTACATTTGTCATTTAGTCTTTCCAAATGGGGGTTCCATGTTAACTTGGTGTTACCATGGAACCCCCATTTGGAAAGACTAAGACTGTGAGCATTAATATGTTAATGCTCACAGTCTTGTTCTTCAACATGGCCCCGATCCACTCACACAGAGTGGACCCAATCCCCCGCATGCGGGATGCCTGTGTCATTGCCTCGAAGGGCGTATTATCAAACGCCCCCTCGATGTCTAGGAATGACCCAAGTGAGGCTTCCTTATAGAAGAGTGTGTTTTCAATCCTGGACACCAGTTGATGTAAGGCCGATTCACACGATTTTCCCGCTTGATACGCATGTTGATGCCTATGGAGTGGTTTTACCTTCAGAGAGGTTTCCCTCACATATTTGTCCACAAGTTTCTCAAGCGTTTTCAGAGCAAAAGGCGAGAGGGTAATTGGCCTAAACGATTTTGCCTCTGAGTAAGTCTTCTTCCCGGGTTTTGGGATGAACACCACCCTTCCATTTCTCCAAGACATTGATACATAGCTTGATGCTATGCTTGCCCTGAATAGTCTGCAAAGGATGGGCACAATCGTCTGTTTTCCCTGTTGAAGAAGAGCCGGAAAGATTCCATCGATCCCCGCAGCCTTATACGGACTAAACGTGGTTATAGCCCATTCAATCCTATTATATGTGACAACAATCCAATCCTCCCTTTTGGGCCTCCTATGTGGATTTCCTTGTCGGGTTGATCGGTTCATTGCCTGAGGGTTAGTCATTTCCGAACCCGGGAAGTGAGTTTGGAGTAGGAGCTCTATAGTCTCCTTCCCGGTGTACGTGTATCTGCCATCAGGCTTCTTTAAAGTTCCCAATGTAACTGGCTCTTTAGATATGATCTTCAGGTTTTTTCAACCTCGCTGCATAGGTTCCTCCATCCGACCCTCTTAGCCTCACGAATAGCTTTATTGTATTCTTTTAATGAGTGGTGATATGCTTCCCAATCATTGTTTATCTTAGCTCTGTTAAACATCCATCGAGTGGACCTCCTAAGCCGAGTCAACTCCTCAGTCCACCAACTGGTTTTCTTATTAGTGACTCTTACCCTAGGACAGTTTTCCTCATAGGCTTTTTTTATAGCAGTTGCCAGGTNTTTTTTTTTTTTTTTTTTTTTTTTTTTTTTTTGTCAGAGATAAGCGCTTTAACTGCATCTAAAAAGACGGTCGTTCGCGCTGATGCCCCCCATTTAGTTATAGCAGTTGCCAGATTTGTCGACACTAGGTCGATATCCAGGTTACTTCTTATGTCAGTCTTCATGTTACTGAATTCTGACGCTAAAGCTTTCCTGTATTTATCCCAGTTTGTTTTTCGAGGATTACGGTATGTAACTTCAGGCTCGTCAGCAACAGAGACCTCATATTATAAATACCTGTGGTCCGAATGCGACGGTTCGTCCGATACATGCCATCTCGCAATCTGAGTACTAATCAGGGAAGAAGCGACAGTTATGTCTAGAACTTCCCTTCTGTTTTTCGTGAAAAAGGTAGGCTCGGCCCCCTGGTTTAACACAAATAATCCTTCCGAAATTATATAATTTAGAAGACACTCACCTCTTGGATTGGTTCCAGTAGATCCCCAGCTCTCATGATGCGCGTTTGAGTCGACACCGAGCAGAAGCGGCAATTTTGAGAGCCTCGCAGAATCCACTAGATTTGTACACTCCAAAGAGGGTGGTGTAGGAGAGTCCCATGGAAAATAGACCGAGGCAAGTATTGCTGCCTTCTGAGTACTTTTTTCCTGGTACATTATTCTAACAGCAGTCAGGTCTTGTGAACAGAACCCTGTCAGTGTAAGAAACGATATCCTAGGGTTAACAAGAATACAGGTTCTTGGTTTACTAGAGGTTTGATCATATATGATCCGCGCTCTAGTGGTTCCGAGCCCTGAAACTTTCCCCCCCTTAAACAGGTTTCTTGGATCAGAGCCACGTCGATGTTCCAGGCGAGAAAAAGCATGCATACTTACAGAATACCAAATAATTTTTCAAATATCTCATTTGGTATTTATGTACCAGCTCTTTCAAATGTGTAAATACTAATTGTCGCACCCTGTATATTTGAAAGCTTTACAGCAGTTGAAGTTTGCTATGTATAATGCAAACTGTACAGTATCTTTTTGATTTTCTATCGTGTAAAAAGTGAGAAAAATGTATAAACATACACTCTATATTTCCGTTGCAGCTAAATACAAAAAAAAAATCCATATTTAAGTTGCTCCATATTTTGCCGCCCCTCAATTCTGCCGCACTAAGACATGGCCTATGTTGCTTGTACGGTAAATACGCAACTGGTTTGCTTCTCACAGTATCAATTGAAACTGCGTAGAAACTAGCTTGATCTCTCATCATTGGTTTGAAATTGATTTGCAATAATGAACCTTTGGAATCATCAGAAAAAAACCCCTCCTACCTCAAAATTTTCGAAAAATCGAATAAAAAAAAATCCGTTTGTCCGCCGTACGCCGTGAATGGGCACTTTTGCCACTTATTTTAAGTCTGGATGCCCTTCCTAACATCAAACTTTTTACACGGGCTTATATAGGACCGTCATCTAATGAAACTGGTTTTCTCCCCACGGTGAGATTACATTATATGAACACAACTAAATTTCCATTTTAATTAATTGAGTTGGCGTAGAGTCAACTATAGGTCAACTTTTATGGCCAAATCAAGTGAAGTCTAGTTTTAACTCCACTCATTTACTGTTCGTCGATAACATTTGAACATCTCGACCGAATTTTACGAAACTTGGTATGGACAATTATTAAGTTCGTACAATTTGGAATCCTAACTGATTTGGGGGTCCTAATGCTGGGCCACCCGGCTAGAAATAGCTTCGTTTTTCCTCGTCAATTTCAAAGGTTTATTATTGAAAATAATAAACCTTTGAAGCCACGGAGGGGAGCTTCATTAGGAGACGGTCCTAAGTCCGTGTAAATACAGAATGTTTGGTGTTAGGAATGGCATCCAGTCTTTAGAAAAACTTTGCTTGAAACCAATGTTGAAAGATGATCAGCAAAAATCGAGATTCTACGCTGTTTCTATGGATACCTACTGTGAGAAGTAGGCTAGGGTTATCGTACCAGGAAAGGGTTATAGCTAAAGAGAGTAGACAACGAAAGCAACGCCAACCCAAAATAGACGTCTCCGTGGCAGAGTGCGCATCACACTCGGCTTGCATCAAGGAGGTTCCGGGTTCGATTCCCGGTCGGGTCGAAAATTTGATAAAGGTTTTTTCAAATTTTCTACTTGGTCTGGTTGTGATTGGGGGTAACTCAGCCTCCTGAGGACAATTGAGTAACTATGGTAATAGCGACAANTATATATATATATATAAACAGTAAATTCTCTGGATCTCTGTAATAAAACAGTAGGATCTCTGTAAAAAGCAGTAAATTAGAATGATTTTGACTGCTTCTGATTTCAGGTTTCAGCGATCCATATTGCATGTTAGGTATTCAACCTAGTAACACTGCAAGTCCACAAGCATCGTCCCCTGGTTCTCCTTCGGTACCAATTAGTAGTAGTCATCGACAGGGGCCTAGTTCAAGAGCTTTGTCTGAGGGAGGTTGGGAGCTCTAGATCCTGATGACGCCAAACGTGAACATCATGAGAAAATAAGAAAAAATCACAGGTGAGTCGCTGTAACAGGATTGGACTCATATCTCATGATTATAGTCATCGACAGGGGTCTAATTCAAGAGCTTTGTCTGAGGGAGCTCTAGATCCTGATGACGCCAAACGTGAACATCATGAAAAACTAAGAAAACATCACAGGTGAGTCGATGTCACAGTATTGTACTCTTTTTTGGGCTTGCGCAAAATTGGGCTGGCGCATTGTCCTGGCGCAGGAACCATGACTTCTCATTCCTGCAAAATTTGTCTCACACATTCTTTATCAATTTTAAGTATATCAGCTATTAGTCTAAGAGTTAATCTACGGTCAGAACGTATGTTTTTGTCAGTTTTTGAGGTTTGGGGGCGACCAGGACGTGGATCGTCCTCAACATCTTCCTGACCATCTTGAAACCGTTTAATTCACTTATAAAGCGATAATTTTTTCAAACATGACTTCTGGTACACTGTCTTTAACAAGAAAAAGTTTCACTAGCACTTTTACCAAGTTTTACGTAAAATTTAATAATCACTCGTTGTTCAACGTTTATATCAATCATAATTCCGGCAAAATTAAAAAAGGTGTCTTGCGCGTCGGGCTATCACAACAGAACTAATTACAGTACAGACATGCGACACCTATCAATCAAAATACAAGACTTGAAGCTGCCCAAATATGTTCATCATATCTTCCTAGCATGCACAGCTTTTGCGTAGCGGCTCGAGTCTACGAACTTAATAGCCACACCTTGTATCTCAGATTATAGTCATCGACGAGAGCCTAGTTCAAGAGCTTTGTCTGAGGAGGTCTAGATCCTGATGACATCACCAAACGTGAACATCTAACAGGATTGGACTCATTAGGGATGACAATATTATATCGATAATATCGAATATCGATATACGGGTCTTGATAATATCGAATATCGATATTAAGATTTCGATAATATCGAGAGAAAAAATATCGGTAGCGAATCAAAAAAATAATAAGGTAGGTACGAAGATATTACGACTTCCTAGCAGCAAACCAGCTGCTAGGAAGTCGATATTTACATCGATAATATCGAATATCGATATTAAGGTTTCGACATAACCGATATATTGACATCTAATCGAGATTCTACGCCTGTTTCTATGGATACCTACTGTGAGAAGTAGGCTAGGGTTATCGTACCAGGAAAGGGTTATAGCTAAAGAGAGTAGACAACGAAAGCAACGCCAACCCCAAATAGACGTCTCCGTGGCAGAGTGCGCATCACACTCGGCTTGCACCAAGGAGGTTCCGGGTTCGATCCCTGGACGGGTCGATAATTTGAAAAAGGTTTTTTTCGAATTTTCTACTTGGTCTGATTGTGTTAGGGATTAACTCAGCCTCCTGAGGACAATTGGGGAGCTATGGTAATAGCGACAAGTGGTAGCATTATAAGGTAAACATTGTTAAAGTGTAACTTAGTCTTGTTGATATTGGAGTGAATGTTGAAAATACCTTGTAATGCTAATATACAATGAAATATACATTTACATATAACCGATATTTTATATCGATATTCGATCATCCGATAATATCACTTATCGATATTTAACTTTCGATAATATCAATATCGGTAATATCGATATTCTTCTTTCGATACGGAAACCCTATTTAGAATATAACAACAGGTGTTCTGTGAAACTCACTCACTTGCGCCAGCATTTAAGGCTAATCCGGCCATTTAAGGCCAATTCGACTGGCCAAATATGCTCCATAAATTAATTAGCTAATTCTACGAATATGTTGAATGTCTACCAAATTTGATCAACATCGGCCAACACGAGAACAACAAAAACAACATCATCAATATTAACAACAAAACCAACAACCAAAAAAAAAAAAACATTATCATAATCTTAAACAACAAAAACATCATCAACAACACCAACCCCGTCTAACCCTGTCATCATCAAACCATCATGATGAACAACACCATTATCAAGAATATCAGCAACAACAGCTTAGTAATCATCAACATCACCAACCCTGTCATCATCAAACCATCATGATGAACAACACCATTATCAATAACATCAGCAACAACACCTTAGTAATCATCATCAACAACACCAACGTCGTCGTCATCATCAAACCATCATGATGAGCAACAACTTCATCAACACGTACATCATCAATATTATCAGCAACAACACCGTGGTAATCATTATCAACACCAACGTCGTCATCATGATGAACAAAAACTTGATCAACACCAACATGATGAACAACAACTTGATCAACACCATCATGATGAACAACAACTTGATCAACACCATCATGATGGACAACTACTTGATCAACACCATCATGATCATTATTTGAGATAAGGTTTTAAGGACAATTAATTTACAACCTGGCGGAAATAGTATAAGCTTGTAATTAAAACTTTCAATTTTGGAGAGAAAACAAGCAGAACCCCTCCCCCGGTCACGCGATTGTAAAAGAAGGGAGATATTTGTTTTGTGGTAAGAACTTCTCAAAATGGATAATTTTTGATTAAACGAAGTGAGATCTTGTTTTCAGGGTGTCTACCAGACTGGAAAACCTGGAATTGTCAGGGAATTTTAGAAGACTGGAAATGTCAGTGAAAAGTCAGGGAATTTAGGAAAAAACGCCAAATTCAGGAAATTTTTCAAATTGAGTTTTTTTTTATCTCAATGGCCAATTTTATGCGTGAACATATTTTTCCTGAAAAATTTCCCCTGCGGCGCTTTTTATCGTTTTCCTGTAAAATTTTGGTATACATGTTTAGGGTATGAAGGAAATTTGCTGTATAGTTTTTGGGGTCCCTGGGCCCGAATATTGTGCTTTTTGAAGTCAGATAGGGGAGACAAAATCTTGAAAGTACACTGGAAAATCTGGAAAAGTAGACTGAAAAACCTGGAAAAGTCAGGGAATTTCACTTTGACGATTTGGTAGACACCCTGAGTTTTAACATTACGATTTTTCTTTAAATGTCTATTATAACTCTTGAACGCTTTTATTGAAACTTGGTATTGACATATCTTTACGTTCAATGGATTAGCGGATAAGCTTTTGGGTCGCAATTTTAACTGAGCAGATTTTCAGTTCACTAAATTTTTAGTAAATTTTAACCCTAGGATGCCAAGCTCTATTCAATTACGTGCATTGCCAACGGGGGGGGGGGGGGGGGGTTACTTTGTACCCCCCCCCTTCCCGCCTTGGCAATGCTAGGGTTAACGAACGATTTTCTAGCAGTTTTGGGAAGCAGCCTATACAATCAGAAATGAAAATAATAAAAAAACATTTGACTTTTATGTTGTACAATTTTAATTTTTTTTTTTTAAATTGTAGAACATAAAGTCAAGTGTTTTGGTTTATTATTTTCAATAATGAACCTTTGGAATCGTCACGAAAAAAAAAAAAATTACCCCCCCCTCAAAATTTGATATTATACGTTTCAAGGTACCCAAAAATCGAATAAAAAAAAATCCGTTTGTCCGCCGTACGCCGTGATGGGCACTTTTGCCACTTAGCGTTGACCGATTTGGATGAAATTTTGTGTATAGGTCCCATCTGGGCTCTAATTGTGCCCCAAAACTTTTGGGTGCAATCGAATACACCCTTGGCGATTTTTGCCGCTTTTTAGCGGTTCTCAGTATCGCTGTCTAAAAGGAGAATGGTAAGAGCTAGAGATTTGAAATTTTATATGTATGTCACATTTGGGGTCTCAGCTATCTCCAAAACTTTTGGGTTCAATCAAATATACCGCTGGCGGTTTTTACCGCTTTAAAGCGGTTTTCATTAATCCTGTCTAAAAAGAGAATGGTAAGAGCCAGAGACTTCAAATTTGGTAAGTATGTCATATTTAGGGTCTAATTAGATTTGGAATCATCATGATAACCTTCTCAAAAATTTTATTGGGGGGGTACCCCCCCAAAAAATGTATTATTTTTTGCCAGAAAGATAATAATCCCAGGTATCACATTGGCAGAGTTTTTTATTATCATTTTCATTTCTTGTATTTAATAATTCTACCAAGTGTCCTAAAGATTTTCTTTCTTTGAAGTAGTCTATTTTACAACTACGTGATGTAATAAGTTTTTTTTTTTTTTTTAATTCGTCTTAACGTCTCTTTAACATCTATTGGTCATTCAAGACGGGGGTTTCACCCCACATTCGCTGGAAACTTGCAAACCAGCTACATTGACATTGACCCCACCCAGCCTGGGTTGGGCTGGCAAAATATCGTACATCACGAGGACCGAACCCACGTGGACATCCACATGGCAAAACCTCGCTGGACGTTGCTTAACTACAGTGATTTATCGGGAACTGGTGTATTTGTTACGGAAAAAGTAGATAATGGGTGATTGTATACAATCACCGGTAAATGTAGGAAATTATTCTCAAGAATAGTGGAAGAGTTTAATCGAGGCATGGCCGATCAAAACGTTTCCTAACCTCTGTGGGGGTATCTTAACGCTTATATTGATAAAATAATAAATAAATAAATAAAAAAAAAAAAATTCTCGGCATATTTAAAAAAATTCTGATTGAGAATAATTTTCTACATTTACCGGTGATTGTATACAATCACCAATTATCTACTTTTACCGTAGCATATTCAACTTGCCATGACACGAGTAAACTATAAATGTAATGAGGGGTTGTCTGTTACAATACCACAGCCAAACGGTAGCAGATAACGAAAAATTGATGGGAATGGACACCCCCAAAATCATGGTCTACGATCCAAGGAAAATTATCAGAACTAAAATATGTCAAACCGTTTTCGAGTTACGACCAAATTTCTAATTTCTTCTCCAAAAATCGGACAGTCACGGTCCGATATCTTAAATTTTGTCGCGACAACATATCAACTCAAAGCGAGAAAGTTTTAGGTGGCCATGTAGTCCTTATTTTAGGACATTTTCTGCAAAGGTGCGGCCAGCCATTCCAGAGTTACGAGTTCGAAACCGGGAACGGGTAAAATAAAATTTAGAAAATACTAAAAAGTAAGAATGGCCGTGCATCTAAGGCGCCTGGTGAAACGTTTAAATCTTGATTTTTAAAGGTTGCGATATACAGGGTGGACACAAACCAA
Source organism: Pachypsylla venusta (assembly GCA_012654025.1). NCBI lineage: Eukaryota > Metazoa > Arthropoda > Insecta > Hemiptera > Aphalaridae > Pachypsylla > Pachypsylla venusta. The sequence continues at coordinate 21,736,442 of CM022882.1, forward strand.
TACCCCCCCCCAAATTTTCATTGTCCTTGAAAAACAAAGATAGCAACATAAGAATTGTAGCGAAGCACGGGCGAAACAGCTAGTTATTATTATAAATTTGGCCCTGCTCAGAAATTCAAAAAATTTCATATAGTCAACGTCTATGGCACGTTGAATACACACATCAGTTTCCTGTTAAATCACTGAAGTTAAGCAACGTCCAGAGAGGTTTTACAAAGTGGGCATTCATGTAGGTTCGCTCACTCGTGATGTTTGTTTTTTTCCGGCCCAACCTAGTTTGTAATTTTCCAGCGAATGGAGGGTAAAATCCCCGCCTAGAATGACCAATAGATGTTAGAGGGTCGTTGAAATGACTTTGATCTACAAAACAAAGTTTTCTGCATTTTGTCCCATTTTGGACATTTCCTCCAGGAGGAATTCCGTAACAGTGACCACAGCTTGAGAATCACTGGAGTAAATTTCCTCCAGGAGGAACTCCGTAACAGTGAACACAGCTTGAGCATCACTGGAGTAAATTTCCTCCAGGAGGAACTCCGTAACAGTGAACACAGCTTGAGAATCACTGGAGTAAATTTCTTCTAGGAGGAACCCCGTAACAGTGAACACAGCTTGAGAATCACTGGAGTAAATTTCTTCCAGAAGGAACCCCGTAACAGTGACCACAGCTTGAGAATCACTGGAGTAAATTTCTTCCAGGAGGAACCCCCGTAACAGTGACCACAGCTTGAGAATCACTGGAGTATATTTCTTCTAGGAGGAACCCCGTAACAGTGAACAAAGCTTGAGAATCACTGGAGTAAATTTCTTCCAGGAGGAACCCCGTAACAGTGAACACAGCTTGAGAATCACTGGAGTAAATTTCTGTAAAAACTAAAGGAATATTGGGCCTGGAGGAGTGAAGGAAGGTTAGTGTCAGTATTGGGGGGGGGGGGGGGGT
>CM022882.1:21753612-21765188 GCA_012654025.1 Pachypsylla venusta
ACGTACGGGTTTTGTGAAATTTTACACTCTGTTTGATTCCCAACCAAACCTTACGTCCGGGTTTTGGGCGACTTAAAGCTCTGTTGAAAACCGAATTGTACTCCACGTCAAGGATTTACGGGGGGGGGGGGGCATACCAGGGTTTTCAATCTAGATCCCACCTCAGGATTTTGACGGTGCTCTCATTTTGTTGGACCTCCAACCGGATTTCGGGGGACATTTAACAATGTTTGGGTTTGTAAAACCCTACGTCAGAGTTGTATGGATAATAATTTACAACATGGGTTCCCAAAATTTTTGGTACCGCGCCACCTTTTCTTGAAATGAAAGCCTCCCAAGACCCCCCTCCCCTTTACATTATAAATTATGAATGGGTATGGGTGTTGCTAAATGCTATCTCATTCAAAACGCTAATGTGTTGCTGAATGCTATCTCATTCAAAACGTTAATGTGTTGCTGAATGCTATCTCATTCAAAACGTTAATGTGTTGCTGAATGGTATCTTGGTATCTCATTCAAAACGCTAATGTGTTGCTGAATGCTATCTCATTCAAAACGTTAATGTGTTGCTGAATGGTATCTTGGTATCTCATTCAAAACGCAAATGTGTTGCTGAATGCTATTTCATTCAAAAGGCTAATGTATTGCTGAATGCTACCTCATTCAAAACGCTAATGTGTTGCTGAATACTATATCATTCAAAACGCTAATGAGTTGCTGAATGCTATCTTATTCAAAACGCTAATGTGTGCTGAATGCTTACCTCATTCAAAATGCTAATGTGTTGCTGAATGCTTACCTCATTCAAAATGCTAATGTGTTGCTCAATGCTATCTCATTAAAATTTTGTAAACATCATGTTCAATAAAATTACCTTTGTGTAAAAAAAATTGTGTACATATATTTTAACTAAATATATTCTCAAACTGGGGGGACGTGTCCCCCCCAGTTTGAGAAACTCTGATTTACAACGATCCCACAACCCACCCAGCATCTCCTCTGACAATAATCGCATTGATATGTTGCAATGTTTCCAGATCACGCCATTCTCCAAACTCTGGAATCTCGTCAATGGGATAAGGCCGCACAGGAGTTTGTTAAAAAACAAAAATTGAGATTTGCTTCTTAAATCCACCCGAAGACCACTCCCTCCGCTCTCTACAGCAACTCTGTATTGCCTTTACAGTGCTTCTATTCTTCTATTTTTTCAGTTTTTTTGTTCTGATTTATCACATTAATCTATACACAAATTAAATAATTAAACTGACTACGTTTTCACTTGACTAAAATATTTTTATATTTGCAAATTTTACAGTAGGAGTATACACAAATGTACACATAAAGAAGAAAAAAATTTAATTTACATTATAAAATTTACAATTGAGTTGACATGTTTCGTCTCCTCCTGGAGACATCCTCAGAACAACTAGTTAATAGTAAAAAAATAAACAAAAAGAAGGGAAAACAAAAACCATGCGCGAGATTAGGTCACGTTTACAAAATTTAGAAAATCAGAAAGGCTGCGTTTACTTAAGTCCAATACCCGAAAACTATACATTAATCTATAATAATATATTAGTATTATCAGGGCCGGATTAACCTTCCGCGGGGCCCGTAGCACTTTCTCAGAGCGAGGCCCTCTCCATGCCCCGCCGGTACCGTCTAAGTAGTCTATTTTTTTAAACTCTCTTTCCCCCCCCCCACTCCTATCCATAGTTCTTGGACAAGAGTCTACTTGTCTTGTCTTAACTCTGGAGTCTGGACTTAACGAAATAATAATATGGAGCCATTAGGTCGGTACCTACCGACATTTCACTTTGTAGATTTACCGCCACGCCGCGCCGCCGAGACACAATTCTCAATCTGATCACAAAAAAAGAATAACAAGCGAAAACTAATATTTTTCATGATAAAATTTATATCCTAGATTAAACTTCAAAGGGATAGTAAGAGGGTACCTAGTGTACCTACACTAAGCAATTTGCTTATGTTGCAATTTGCAATACTCGTTTCTTTATTAAGTTCCTAAGTAGTAGGTACCTACTTGTACTTTCCTAAATTAGATTTTACTACATGTATGTATGTATATATTTATTGTGTGCTAAATTTTTGCGACACATTACAATTGAATTTCAATTGTCAACCCAGAAATGTCAAAATATCTAGTGTAAGTTGTCAAAGCGCGGGGCCTGTAGCACGTGCTACAAGTGCTACTATTGTTAATCTGGCCCTGAGGAACATACTCTAAAATGGGTCATACTGCAAGAACATTATCTGAGAAAACACTGATCAAAGTTTTCAAATTACTTGGGAGGGCCATATTAGAGCATTATTTGGACTCATTGTTATTTGGATTGTAAACTCCACAGTACAAACAACACGGCTCCTCATTTGTGATGTTTTCTGATTTTTTGACTAAATCGGTTTTGCCGACAAGTTTTCATTTACCTCTCCGGGTACCGGGTAATTTCAACCGGAAAATTTGTTATCGTAATTAATTAATTTAAAAAGAGTGGTATTGAAAAACCGAAGGCAGTCGATTTAAATTACAAACTATTACAAGTTGTTATTACTAGTTTTTTACTAGTAATTTGTATAAAAAAAAACTACCTACCCGATTAGTTCAGTTGATTAAGTATGAAGGTTTCGTGCCTAGGGTTGAAGATTCGAGTAGGAATGGACTAGCAATCCACGAGTCGACTCACGAGTCGAATCATCTTTTTGAAATTAGACGACTCTTCAAAGAGTCGACTTTTTTTTTGTTGACTGATAAAGATAATAAAAGGAGAAATATTGTTTCGGGTGTTTGTTCTTTACTGAAGGAAATTGTTCTTTTATTCTGGTGACGATTGATTGTGATGTCTTTTTAATGTATTCGCCGAAGTTGGGGACGTTTATTTGGTAGATGCCCCTTTTGTCTATTGGTTTTATTATGTCTTTGTGATCAAATAAGGTGTTTTGAAAATTGTCACTCGATGAGAGTCGACTCATATTTGTGAGTCGAGTCATGTCGACTCACCTAAGTGAGTCGAAAATCCCATCCCCAGATTCGAGCCCACTGTAATAACGGAATATTAAATGAAAATTAATTATACATATAGTGATTATTTTATTTCTTATTTTGTAAACATAATATAATGTATAACATATGTTGGGCAACATAAGTGTGGACTGTGTACCGTGTCGGACAACATCGCAAGGTCCACACTTATGTTACAAATGTTGTACAACAATGTTGAGCAAAATTTGCAACATAAGTGTGGACCCTGCTTTAGAAGGGACAAATCGGTCCAGTTTATTAATTTTGGATATATATATTTTTTTAAAATTAATTATTCATTGCTATCGTTGTCACAGTGACAACGTTTCTTGCGTTAACTCCAATACAATTTGTTAATAATAATTAAAAAAAAATATACAAATTACAAGTATGACACTAGAAATATTGACTATACAAATTACAAGTACCTATGACACTAGAAATATTGACTTGTAGTCCAGGAATAAGAATATATGGAAATAGGAAAAAAAACGTCATTATTATTTAACAAATTTATATTAGACATCCTATTGGTAACTTTAAAAAAACACTACCGTTATTTATGACGNTTTTTTTTTAAAAAAAAAAAATGTCAATTTTCTGGCCCGCCTGGTATAATTCAATTGGCTGATTTTATTAAACGAAGATTTCTTCGATCTTTCCAACTGGTACGTCATTGAGCCACTTTGTACCCCATCCGCCCTAACTATTTTATTACCATATTTGCGATATAGATTTTAATTATTTGTTACAAAGTTTTATTTCATATAATTTATTTTGCTGTTTTTTTAATTTGTTAATTTATTTTGTACCTGATTGTAATTGTTAAATTAGACAAACTGTAGGAGGATTAGTAGTATGAGGCTGGATCAGCAGGTACCTGTGTGTAGTATTTCAACAGAATTTCCCCAGTAGCCCACTTTAAAGTATTGTGCTTAAATCTTTTCTTTGCGTGATATGTTGCCAGAGGCTTCCCTGCCTTTGTGTTTTCTGAACAGAAACACTTCCAGTAATAGGAAACCTCTGCCAGGCAAGGTGGATTACCTTAGGCCGAGCAAATGGTTTATTGTTTTAAGGTTGACAAGACGATTATTATTAAACAGGATGTTTGGCTATAAATGGGACCCCTGAATATGGTGGATAGCTGAGATCAAATGGAACATTTTTTTAAAGAAATTCGTTAGTGAGCCAGACGAAGCATAGCCGAGTTACAGGATGGAGAAAGTCATTTTTGGACAACTTTTAACGTCGCTTGATTAGTTCTGTGTGACTCAACAAAAAATGGAAGGATCACTAAATCTTAGTTTTTGATGGCGGTGATTTCAAATGTGCCATCAAATTTTTAAAAAAACGAAATCAAAATGAGGGAAAACCTTGAGAAAAAATTGAAAAATCGAACAAAAAATTTAAGTTAAGAGAAAACCACGAAAATGGTTCGATTACGATAAAATTGTAGAAATAATGTCCTATTATATGCCTGGACACAGCTGTCAAATTAGAATTTGGAAAAAAGAGCGTGAACCAAAATGGCAGCCTTTTAAAGTCTCAAAATGTTCCGTCAAAGGTATTTTTATCTTTTTTCTCGTTTGATTTTTTTTTTTTTTTTTTTTTTTTTTTTTTTTTTTTTTTTTTTTTTTTTTTTNTTTTATCTTTTTTCTCGTTTGATTTTTTTTTTTTTTTCTTTCTCTCCTTATGACAGTATCTGAATATAACAAATGGAAGTATCAGTTCATATTTTTTTAAAAAAATATCATAAAAAGAGAGAAAAAACCATTTGACAATTTTCATATTTCCTAGAATATTTTCAGATGAAAGTTAACATGATATTGTGCTAACTTAGAAGACGATTTTTTGCGATTTTTTTTTTTTAAATCTAAGTTCAAATTCAAATTTGTCATGCTCAGGTACTGTTAAAATACAATTTAACGGTGTTTTCAAACCGGGAGGAAAAAAAGAAATGTATTGAATCGAACATATTTTAGACTTTGGAAGGCTGCCATTTTGGGCCACGCTCTTTTTTCGGAATTCTAATTTGACATTTGTGTCTAAGACTTTAATTGGAGCTTATTTCTAAAATTTTATCCACTTTTATCACAGAATCCACCAAATTACATGAAATGACCTTCTCCTCCCTGTAACTCGGCTATGCATCGTCTGGCTTACTAACGAATTTCATAAAAAATGTTCCATTTGATCTCAGCTACCCACCATATTCAGGGGTTCCATTTATAGCCAGACACTATAATTCTTTATTGAATGAACTTTCATAATAATAGTTCTGAAATGGGGAAAGTAGAGATAGAAAAGAAAAAGAAGGTAAATAATATAAAGTCCATTCAAAGGGCGGGGTTAATTCCTGAGGAATTCTCGTCCACCCAACACTTTCTTATCTGTCCTCTTAATTTTCCCATAAATTAAATTTTCTCATAAATTCCACTCATCAATCTTCGCGGGGTTAAATCCTGAGGAATTCCCTTCCACACAACACTTTCTTATCTGTCCTCTTAATTTTCTCATAAATTCCACTCATCAATCTTTGCGGGGTTAATTCCTGAGGAATTTCCTTCCACACAACACTTTCTTATCTGTCCTCTCAATTTTCTCATAAATTCCACTCATCAATCTTCGCGGGGTTAAATCCTGAGGATTCCTATAAATTCCACTCATCAATCTTCCTGCCCTGGGAGTCAGTAAAGACATTGTGAGAAATTATTGGCGAGCAATCGAAATATATAAATTAGAAATTTGTGTGTCCCTATGTGGTGGGGGCTGTTTGTTCCTGGTACCACAGCCCAAAAGCTACCAGATTATCAGCCGTTTTCGAATTACGCCCTAATTTCTTCACTATAATCGGACACTCACGGTTCGATATGTTAAATTTTGTCACGACAACATATCAACCCAAAGCGAGATTAATAAATCTCTAAAAACCAAAAAAATGCTGTCTATCTTCAATGCCTCAGTAGCCCAATGGTTAAGCGCCCGCCTGGTAAACAGGAGGGCGTAGGTTCAATCACCAGCAGAGGCAGGATTCCCTCATTTATTTGAGTATGTGATCACATAATAATAGAGCTATAAGGGTTAGGTGCTAGAAACTCAGGCATTTACGTTGCCAGTGGTAACCTTCCAGTATAGAGTCTATTTTTGTTTATCTACAAACACAGATACTTATTGATCTAACCTCGTAATGTAGAGAAAATAGCTTATTACACGTTATAAACACAAAGAGAAACTTTGCAGCTATTTGAAGGCTACAATCAGTTTTTTTTCCAATTTTTGAAGGGGCTATCGAGCTGTAGCCCATAAGCCCCTTAAAAAATATTCTTTAAAAATTTAGCCGTGTTTTTAGTTCTTAATATTATATAAAATCCTATTTTAAATTGTAAATATTGTCTATCAATATCTTTTTAAGTTCCGCTTTAAATACTTTCCGCTTCAAGCTTAAATATATATTTTAGTTAAGCATTCGAAACCGTGAATTCGTGATTATTTTTTTTTAATGCCGTGTTTTTGTGTTAAATCATATTTCATNAATATATTTTTTTTAATTAAAAAAAATTAAATTAAAAATTAAATATTGTCTTCAACTTTAATTATTAAGAACTGAAAATGCGGCTTATACAGGGTGTGTTTCTAAGTAAAATTCTGGGGCATATTTTAAGCAAAAAATAAGATGAAATGTTTGATTGAAAATGTGTCCGAAAATGGAACCATTCGGAGAGAGTTTTTAAGATGAGACAAAAAGTATCCCTATTCTGTTATTGTGAGTTATGTACAGAATGAACAATGGATTATTATATGCTTAACGTACGAGAGTGTGTATTGGGCTCAATATTTTAATTTCTCATTTCTTACTAATACCATACGAGAGTGTTATATTGGGCTCAATATTTTAAGTTCTCATTTCTTACTCTTACCATACGAGAGTGTTATATTGGGCTCAATATTTTAATTTCTCATTTCTTACTCTTAACATATGAGAGTATGTATTGGGCTCAATATTTTAATTTCTCATTTCTTATTTTAAATTAGGAAAACTCGTATTTATTTTAAAATAAAACCCTTATTTCATAAAATATGTTCCATTTAATCTCAGCTCAGGGGTTTTATTTACAGAGAAACATCCTCCATAATTTTTCTTGATAATCCATGCATTATTTTTTCACATCTTTAAAGTTCTTTAGTCAGCGTCTATGACACGTTGAATATACCATTTCCCTTTAGATCACTGAAGTTAAACAACGTCCAGCCAGGTTGTTCCACGTGAATCCAGGCGCCCTCGTGATACTGGCTATTTTTCCCGTCAAATCCAGGCTGGGTGGGGTCAATGTGGGTAGCTGGTTTTCAAGTTTNATCTTTCAGTATATTACTATGGTATATACTTTATATATTTCAGTCAGCGTCTGTGGCATGTTGAATATACTAGTTCCCAGTGGCATGTTGAATATACTAGCACTGAAGTTAAGCAATGTTCAGCAAGGTTGTACCCTGTGGGTGTCCACGTGGGTTCGCGCCCTCGTGATGCTGGCTATTTTTCCGGGTTAACCCAGGATGGGTGAGGTCAATGTGGGTAGCTGGTTTTGCAAGATTCGAGCGAATGGAGGGCAAAAGCCCTGCTCGAATGACCAATAGATGTTCTTTATCTTTAAAAAAAGTTCTTTATCAATTGTGTTAGTGAATAGTTATAAAATGCCTTCAAACTTTTAGTATGTAAATAAATGCAAATTTACTGTGATGACGTAACATATTTATTTTATACTGATCTGATGTTAATCAGATGATCAGAGGTTTTATCAGGATGGGGAACTTTTCTAGAATAGATGTTAGAGACGTTAAGAAAAAAAAAAAAAAAAAAAAAAAAAAAAAAAANAAAAAAAAAAAAAAAAGGAACGTCAGAGGTGTTGAGTTTGAGAATAATTGGATGGTTTTAGATCAAACCAAATTATACATGTTGACGTCCAAAATATGGACACCAACACTCGTACATACCTTTCCACTCATCCGTTTAATCTCTATTTAATATTTTCGCATATCTACTATCTTCTGTTAGAAATATTCCCTGTGATGACGTAACATATTTATACTGATCTGATGTTAATCAGATGATCAGAGGTTTTACCAGGATGGGGAACTTTTCTAGAATAGATGTTAGAGACGTTAAGAAAAAAAAAAAAAANAAAAAAAAAAAAAAAAAAAAAAAAAAAAAAAAAAAAAAAAAAAAAAAAAAAGGAACGTCAGAGGTGTTGAGTTTGAGAATCATTGGATGGTTTTAGATCACCAAATTATACATGCTGACGCCCAAAATATGGACAAAAATACAAAAAGACCCGCTAAAAAGCGTCATTTTTGGCGGTAACTTGCTCCCATTTGAACTTCCGATTTTTTCCCTTCTTATTACGCACCTACATACTAAATGGGATCTGTGTGCCAAATTTCAAACCTCTAGGTTTAGCCATCGTGGATTATCAGTCAGTACATCAGTCAGTATACCAACCGGGCTTTGCGTTTTATAAGTAGAGATAGATAAAGTCTTTTTCTTCTGATATTAAAATGTATTTATTTTAATATCAAACATTAAAATATAAACAAAATGCATTTTGGAACACATATTTGTGGAACATTTTTGTCTTATTTAGAGCTCAAAAAGTATCACTCGAAGGATTTTACACCCTGTATGGAATATTATTTCTAAAAATTAATTCAAATTTCTCTCTTCTCGCTTCCACATGTCTTTCTTTAATCTTTAATTTGTAAATATCTTCTCCATGATCTTTGTTGTCAACCAATCTTTGTAACTTTTGTAAAAAAAAATATTTATCTAAAATAGTCATATTTTTAATGTGAAAATATCTGAGTCCCCCCCAAAATTTTTAAGATTTAAAGGTTTTTTAATTTGTTTTGATAATAATTGTAATGAAAAAAACAGTACATGTTTGTTGGTAAATCTAAAAAGATAACTTCGACATGAAAAAATAAAATAACTAAATTTATTTCCTCTGACCAGTCCAGTATATAGTCTTGACAAATAGACAAAGTTTTTGATAGGAATTTCAATATTTTTTGTGTTCCCCGAATTTTTTTTTTTTTTTAATAAAGACATTGAATGATCAATATAAAAAATAAATCCCCGTTTTAAATAAGAACTTCAGGGTTTTCAGGTTATTTCCGTACACACTGATAAATATTATTAGGTTTTTTTCTTATATCCCAAACTAAGCCAGTAGAAACTTGGACAAATAAAAATTAAAAAAAAAATCCAGGCTTTAAATAAGAACTTCTAATATTTCAGGTTATTTCCAGACACACTGATAAATATTATTAGGTTTTTTTCTTATATCCCAAGCTAAGCCAGTAGAAACTTAAACAAATAAAAAAAAATCCAGGCTTTAAAGAGGAACTTTTTCAGGTTATTTCCGGACACACTGATAAATATTATCAGGTTATTTCCTTATATCCCAAGATAAGCCAGTAGAAACTTGAACAAATAAAAAAAAAAAAAANACAAATAAAATTTTTTAAAAAAAAATCCAGGTTTTAAGAAGAACTTCAGATTTTTCAGGTTATTTCCGGGCACACTGATAAATATTATCAGGTTATTTTCTTATATCCCAAGCTAAGCCTTGGACAAATAAAAAAAAATCCAGGTTTTAAAAAAGAACTTCAGGTTATTTCCGGACACACTGATAAATATTATCAGGTTATTTTCTTATATCCCAAACTAAGCCAGTAGAAACTTGAACAAATAAAAAAAATCCAGGCTTTAAATAAGAACTTTTTCAGGTTATTTCCGGACACACTGACTAGTACATACTCACAAATCCAGGTTTTTTATAAAAAATTCAATCTTTTCTCGGGTTATTTTCTTATTTTCAAGGTCACAAGAAATTTTGAGAAATAAAAATCGAGGTTTTCATTATAAAACAAATCGTTTTCCTCAGGTCATTTTCTGACACTCTGACAATTTAAGAAAAAATCCAGGTTTTAGATAGAAACATTGTTTTTTTGTTTTTTTCAGAATTTTTAAGTCAATAGACATTCCAACAAACTACTGTACATATTTTTATAGCATTATCAAGATTTACTTTTATTTTACCGAAAGATTTGTGTTCCTCTATTTAAGGATTCCGTTGACACCTTTCACGGAACCCTATATATTATCTATTGATATTTAAGATTTATGTATACTTATCCTAACGTTGCATGTAAATAGCTTTATTTTTGTCTAATTTTATTTATATTCTATACTTTTACAATGTGTTTACATTTCCCTACTACATGTTTAGTGTGCCAGATAGTGTTCCAATACAATTCTAAGGGATATTGCAGACAGACGCGCATACTTACTTATCTTATTTCACATTTTTACATACTAGTGGATCAAGATGATCAGGTGTTCAGTGTTCACGTTAGTGTTGTAGTCATTTATAGAAAAAATATATTAATCAAATTTTAAAAAATAACTTTCAAAAAACAAAAAATTGTACCCAAAATTTCCAAAATCGAAAAAATTTTAACACCAGCCATAACATATCAAAATTTTAAGTTTCTACGACAAACCGCTAAAAAGATAAAAATCATTTAAAAAAAAACATGCGGTCCCCAGGGGGCAGGGCCCCCAAAATTTTCAAAATCAAAAACCCTTAACACCATCCAAACCTGCCATAACATATCGAAATTTTACGTTTCTACAACAAACCCCTAAAAAGATAAAAATAATTTTCAAAAATTACAATATTGTGCCCTCTGAGGGCNAGTTAACCTAAGGCGAGCCAATGCGGGAGTGAACCTAAAGCAGGCCAATGCAAGAGTGACCTAAAGCGGGGGTCGATACAATAGTGAACCTAAAGCGGGGGTCGATACAATAGTGAACCTAAAACGGACCAATGCAGGAGTGAATTTAAAGCGGGCCAATGTGGTAGTTAACCTAAGGCGAGCCAATGCGGGAGTGAACCTAAAGCAGGCCAATGCAAGAGTGACCTAAAGCGGGGGTCGATACAATAGTGAACCTAAAACGGACCAATGCAGGAGTGAATTTAAAGCGGGCCAATGTGGGAGTTAACCTAAGGCGAGCCAATGCGGGAGTGAACCTAAAACGGGCCAATACAGGAGTGAACCTAAAGCTTCAAAACGCAAGTAATTTTTCGCTATAGCCCACGTAAATCGGGAACATTCGGTTTGTGACGCTTCTTCGAGAATGTGTCATGTAAATGTAACCTTGCCTTATGATCAATAATATATTACTATTAAAATAAATTAATTTAAAACAAAACACCAAAAACACTATTTATAAAAAACTAGTTTCGAATCATTCGATTCATCATCAGTCTAGTCGAAGGATTGAAGTCGGGCCAATGTAGGAGTGAACCTAAAGCGGACCAATGCAGGAGTGAATTTAAAGCGGTGCAATGTAGGAGTTAACCTAAGGCGGGCCAATGCGGGAGTGAACCTAAAGCGGTCCAATGCAGGAGTGAATTTAAAGCGGGCCAATGTGGGAGTTAACCTAAGGCGGGCCAATGCGGGAGTGAACCTAAAGCGG
>CM022882.1:21834324-21851178 GCA_012654025.1 Pachypsylla venusta
GATTTTTTTTTTTTTTTGCGGTGCAATACTCGTAAATATGCTCGAGATTTTCTATTTGGGTTTATTAGGTTTTTGAAAAAAATTTAATGAGTAATCTGGCAAAAAATGCAAAATTTCAAGATTTTTTTTTGTTGTTGTTGCGGTGCAATAAAAATGCTCAAGATTTTCTATTGAGTTCATTATTTTCAATATCGTTACGAAACTAGAATACCCCCCCTCTCCCCCACATACACAAATTTTGATATTTTACGTGTCAAGGTATGAAGAATCAAACAATGGAATAAACAATCTGTTCGCCCGCTGCGCCGTGTGCGGCACTTTTGTCACTTATGTTGACCGATTTTGATGAAATTTAGTAGCTTCTCTACCCACCAGATTTCATAAATTTTTGTGGCAAGTTATGATTTATGAATTTTTATGGCGGGAATGGACGCTCAAAAATTTTCTCCGGTGTCGTAGATCGATATGTAAACAAATATTTACAACTCCTATATGAACTGAACTATTAGGATAAAAGTTTCGATTAATAATTTCCTCCAATATCGGAGATCGATATCCAAACAAATACTTACAACTCCTATATGACACATAAGAACTGAACTATTAGGATTGATTTTTAAGGCTTTTCTAAAATGTAATTCGGCTAGTAGAAATCTTTCTTGTTTTGAATATATCGAACCTAATCCATACCTAAAAAAATAAAACACACAAAATTGTATTCAATTATTATTCAACTACTCACCGACATAGTAGTGTGAGTAAAGGGATTATGTCAATTCCCTACCAACACCAACCAAAGGAATACACGACGAAAGAAGGCGTACGCTAGATGGTGCGGAGTTTAAATATTACCAATCAGGGGAGGGGGGATTATTTAGAAAAGAAATTAACTCATTTTAAATAGCACTTTTTTCTACTTTGCGTAGACCGATTTCATTACCCACGAAGGTTCCATTTCGGTTACACCTCGTGCCCACTAGCAGAGAACGTTTGATTTATTATTTTCAATAATGAACTTTTGGAATCGTCACGAAGAAAAAAAAAATTGATATTTTACGTTCAAATCCAAAAATCAAACCGTTTGTCCGCCGTGATGCCACTTAGCGGTGACCGATTTGGATGAATTTGGTATGTATGTATGTATGTTCTATCTGGGGTTTAATTGTCCCGTAGCGTTTTGAAATTTTGCATGGTATTATATCCCAAATTAATCCACCCAATAATGGTGCTACCAATTTTTCAGGGGCAGGTCCCATGTGGCCCCCGGGGGGTCCAACTTTTGTTTTTTAAATACGAACCCCCATCTTGTGATACATTTTCAGGAAGACAATCGAATTAGAAGTACTCCGCAAAAAAAAAATTACACGTCCAGCGTGTTTGGTTTCAAAATTGCGGCCTATTTCAAAATTCCACATAAAGCCGTTCAAAAGATATTCAGGTAGTCTCGGACTTTTGGGACACCTTGTATTATCTACCCCATTAAACTCTATATATGTGCTAAATATGCAGTTTAGTCTGATTTGTATCTACTCACCAGGAATTATAATGTCTAGGATCTATTCTCACAGCATGTCGATAACAATTCATAGCTTTATCTAATTCTTCCGTCAACACATATTCGTGACCTAGTAATGTATAGGCGTAAGCAAAGTCAGGTTTTACCTAAAAAATAAATAAACAAACTAATTAGAAAGAATAGTCGAATAGTCAATGTTCCAAACTTTGTTTATCAGAAAAATCAGCTGATTGATCACGTGGGTCCTGAGTTACCAACGGACACTCAATAATAACAACAACACCAAAGTCAGTTTCCTTGAATGTGTCCACAAAGTAGACGAAACTCGAGTCGGAAGTGAAGAGTAAATGAATTCTCATCATAATAATAACGGTAGAGTTTTTAAAGTTACCAATAGGATGTCTAATATAAATCTGTTAAATCTTTATTAATATAAAAGGCTATGTCCTGAGTGACTGATCAACGTAGAGCCCAAACTATTAATGCTGCAAACTTGAAATTTGACAGGGACCTTCGTTGTACCATGTAAGTGTGCACTAAAAGAAGATTTTGCAAAATTTTATTATTAAGGGGTAGAAATCGCAAAAAACAAACAATCCCCAGAAGAAATACATTGGAGCGAGAGAGATAGCATGATACATCATTTAAAATATGCGCGAGCGAAGCCGCGATCGGGGGGATGCTAGTAATAGAATATACAACAGGGTTGATTTCCCTTGAAACATTTTCAAACCCGATTTTATTGAACCGATTTGGGCTATTATGTATCAGCGTATATCTTTATATATAAAAGGCAATGTCCTGAGTGACTGATCAACGTAGAGCTGAAACTATTAATGCTACAAACTTGAAATTTGACAGGGTGCTTCGCTGCACCATGTAAGTGTGCACTAAGAGAAGATTTTGCAAAATTTTAATTTTAAGGGGTAGAAATCGCGAAAAACAAACAATCCCCATAAGAAATACATTGGAGCGAGAGAGATAGCATGATACATCATTTAAAATATGCGCGGGCGAAGCCGCGATCGGGGGGATGCTAGTAATAGAATATACAATAGGGTTGATTTCCCTTGAAACACGTTGGGGTACGGTCAGAATTCACCTCCTACTCCCTTCCACCCCTTAATAATTTTGAAGCAGCTGTCGAAGGACACTACTTCGAGGTTATCTACGCTATAGTGTCCCCTATCGTTTCGCTGTAATTAACAGCAGTTATCCAGCTGTTTTTACGACCCTGTGTTCAACTCGATAAAGCCATGGATACATGATATCCACGGGCGAGCTCCGCACGATCAACGTTGCTTCAATTCAATGATTTGACGGTATTTAGTGTGTCCAACAAAAGAATATAAAAGTCGAACTGAACGTTTTTCGCCGTGTGTAGCATTTTTGCACTTACTGTTGACCGAATTTAATGAAATTTTGTATGGAGCTACAAATTGAGGTGTAAAACTAGATAAAAACACCGCTAAAACAAACAACATCATCAAATCATCGAATGTGGTGAACACTCGTCTTGTCTCCGTAGACGACAAAAGTTTGAACGTACCTGAACTGCTCGTAGGAAATATTTGATGGCTGTATCGTGCTCTTTTTGAGCACTAAAACAGTTTCCGTTACCACACCAAGCCTCAGGAGAAAACAAAAGATTGAACGTACCTGAACTGCTCGTAGGAAATATTTGATGGCTGTATCGTGCTCTTTTTGAGCACTAAAACAGTTTCCGTTTACACACCAAGTCTCGGGAGAAAACAAAAGATGGAACGTACCTGAACTGCTCGTAGGAAATATTTGATGGCTGTATCGTGATCTTTTTGAGCACTAAAACAGTTCCCGTTTACACACCAAGCCTCAGGAGAAAACAAAAGATTGAACGTACCTGAACTGCTCGTAGGAAATATTTGATGGCTGTATCGTGCTCTTTTTGAGCACTAAAACAGTTTCCGTTTGCACACCAAGCCTCGGGAGAAAACAAAAGATGGAACGTACCTGAACTGCTCGTAGGAAATATTTGATGGCTGTATCGTGCTCTTTTTGAGCACTAAAACAGTTTCCGTTTACACACCAAGCCTCAGGAGAAAACTTGTCAATTTGTTGCATATCTTGTGCCAGAGCCGACAATTCAACCTGTAAAAAGATCAAAAGAGATAATTAAGCATTGGTTTACCATTGGCTTTTACCATTCTCTTTTTAGAAAGGATTAATGAAAACCGCTTTAAAGCGGTAAAAACAGCCACCAGTATATTTGATTGAACCCAAAAGTTTCGGAGCTGAGACCCCAAATATGACATACATACAAAGTTTCAAATCTTTAGCTCTTACCATTATTCTTTTAGACAGCGGTACTGAAAACCGCTAAAAAGCGGCAAAATCGCCAAGGGTGTATTCGATTGCAGTCCTTGAAGAAAAAATAGTAAAACGATAAACACATGTTTTACGGTTTTTAAAATACTGTATCTTCACTTGACTGAAAATATATATATGTTAGGTTGTTGTAGTAGCGGGTTTTCTCACAAAATCAGCGGTTCTTCCCATTTATAGATACATGATTAATTAAAATGATAGAAACAGATTGCTAGTTTCCGTTTTGAGTTTACCGAAAAGATTTTGGTATCCCTTGGCTGGAACTGTGATGGTATGCGTTCCAGGTCGTCCAGGTAGAACCGACCATCGTGAGGACGCATATGTTAATTAGTGCCAACCAGTTTTATTTTCTCCTGAGAGAACATCGTCCGAGTAGCTCTGACGATGTTCTCAAGAAAGGATGAAACGAGTACGCACTACTTCGTATGTAACATCTGTTTGAATTTTAGTCGAGTGAAGATTACAGTATTATGGGCTTACTTGACATAGGTTCCCAAACGAGTACGCACTACTTCGTATGTAACATCTGTTTGAATTTTAGTCAAGTGAAGATTACAGTATTATGGGTTTACTTGACATAGGTTCCCAAACGAGTACGCACTACTTCGCATGTAACATCTGTTTGAATTTTAGTCAAGTGAAGATTACAGTATTATGGGTTTACTTGACATAGGTTCCCAAACGAGTACGCACTACTTCGTATGTAACATCTGTTTGCATTTTAGTCAAGTGAAGATTACAGTATTATGGGTTTACTTGACATAGGATCCCAATTTAACCAACTTAGACCACCATGTGTTAAATTGGCAGAGTTGTGTTACCTCTTGTTGCTGTTGCCAAAGTGCTGTGCTGTAAAGTTCTAGTCCTTCAGTTCTATAGGGTTCCAATTCTCTCACCTTGGCAAAGCATCTGAAAAAAACAGTTCAAACGGTTTTTTTTAGTAAATGATTGTGGGAGGGGTGAGGTGAAATAAATCTGGTTGACTCATCTAAAGACTAAATTAAATATAATTCAATCAGTGGCATAGAGTGATGATTATTATGTTAATAATGATGATGATTATGTTTTTTTTTNTTTTTTTTTTTTTTTTTTTTTTTTTTTTTTTTTTTTTTTTTTTTTTGATAACGTCTCTTTAACATCTATTGGTCATTCGAAACGGTGATTATGTTGTTATTGATGTTGATGGTTGGTACATGATGATGGTGATGTTGAATCTTAATATATAAATCAGAAATTTGTATGTTTGTGCCTATGTATGAGGGGTTGTCTGTTACAATACCGCAGCCCAAACGATAGCAAATAGCGAAAAATTGATGGGAATGGACTCTCCCAAAATCATAGTCTACGACCCCAGAAAAATTATCAGAACTTTAAAAAAGTCAAATCGTTCTCGAGTTACGGCCAAATTTCTAATTTTTTTCTCCAAAATCGGACAGTCACGGTTCGATAATTTTTTCAAAAAAACTCAAAACATCAGATCCTACGCCTCCGCAGTTTCCTAACAAGTTGACCTCGTATATAAAATAAATCACCCGGATAGAGCCTCTGTGAATGACCAGTCACAAGGTTTCATAAGAAGGGCCGACTTACTTGATAGCTTGTTTATATTTGGTTGACTCATAGTAAGCTTTTGCCATTAAAGTTAACACCCATCCGGTCATTAAATGATGCGGGGGTAATTTCTCAAGGATTTCTATCGTCTTGTCACATTCGTATTGGGAACAATAGAAGAGAGCTCGTCCTAATTCTTTCAGGAGACCCATCAGACCATCTGAAATCAAACATAATAATGAAACATACAATCTGTATCTATGCGGGTCGATTCATTTATTTTAGTTAAAAGTTATTTCACTTACCACAGGCTTGTTTCTGAACAGTCAGTATGTGTTCTTTGTAGTTTACACTATCAGAAAGTTATTTCACTTACCACAGGCTTGTTTCTGAACAGTCAGTATGTGTTCTCTGTAATTTACACTATCTGAAAGTTATTTCACTTACCACAGGTTTGCTTTTGGACAGTCAAGATAGAGAGACTATTTCATTGAAGAAAAAAACCTTTACACTATCTGAAAGTTATTTCACTTACCACAGGCTTGTTTCTGAACACTCAGTATGTGTTCTTTGTAATTTACACTATCTGAAAGTTATTTCACTTACCACAGGTTTGCTTTTGGACAGTCAAGACAGAGAGACTATTTCATTGAAGAAAAAAACCTTTAACATTATATGGTCTACCTGACCATATTTTGGATTTGGGTTTATACTATTTGTAATTTATACTATTTGAAAGTTCACTTACCACAGGCTTGTTTTTGGACAGTCAGTATTTTTTCTTTGTAATTTGTACTATCTGAAATTTATTTCACTTACCACAGGCTTGCTTTTGGACAGTCAAGACAGACAGACTATTTCAGAGAAGAAGAAGAAGAAAAAGCTTCAACATTATATGGTCTACCCGACCATATTTTGGATTTGTGTTTATACTATTTAAAAGTTATTTCACTTACCACAGGTTTGTTTTTGGACAGTCAGTATGTGTTCTTTGTAATTTATACTATCTGAAAGTTATTTCACTTACCACAGGCTTGTTTCTGGACAGTCAGTATGGGTTCTTTGTAACTTACACTATCTGTAAGTTATTTCACTTACCACAGGCTTGTTTCTGGACAGTCAGTATGTGTTCCTTGTAATTTATACTATCTGAAAGTTATTTCACTTACCACAGGCTTGTTTCTGGACCGTCAGTATGTGTTCTTTGTAATTTACACTATCTGAAAGTTATTTCACTTACCACAGGCTTGTTTCTGGACAGTCAGTATGTGTTTTTTGTAATTTACACTATCTGAAAGTTATTTCACTTACCACAGGCTTGTTTCTGGACAGTCAGTATGTGTTCTTTGTAATTTATAGTATCTGAAAGTTATTTCACTTACCACAGGCTTGTTTCTGGACAGTGAATGTGTTCTTTGTAATTTATACTATTTAAATGTTATTTCACTTACCACAAGCCTGTTTCTGGACAGTCAGTATGTGTTCTTTGTAATTTACACTATCTGAAAGTTATTTCACTTACCACAGGCTTGTTTCTGGACAGTCAGTATGTGTTCTTTGTAATTTATACTATTATGGTTTGACATGAGATTAGTTTTGACATCACAATCATTGACATTTCTATCCATCATTGTGTTTCGATCGTTCGCTTCAATATAATTTGTTTTGCTAGATGAATTTTTTGATAGTTTTGATTTTGTTTTCTTTGAAGGAGATTTAGGTGTAACAAATTTATTATTCCTATTGGGACTTTTGTTGTTTTCCTAAAACACGATGAAAAAAAAAAACGTCAGATACATTGCGTTTATGTCCTCACGATGGATGGTTGAGTACACGTCCCAGGACAAGTGGTCTTCGGTTGGAATTTAACAACTCCAACCAGGGGCGTACACAAGAGGGGGGCTTGCCGGCTATAGCCCCCCCCCCGAAATTTTTTTCGGGATAAGCCATCAAATGTGAAATGCGAGTGCGGCGAATGTATATCATCTAACCCTGTGCTTCTTTTTCAATGTCACGCAGAAAACACTTTTTGGGATACTTACATAACGAAGTGCAAAGTTACGACGATTTTTTTCTACCTTCCTCATCCTATAAAAAAAGAAAGTATTTTAATAGGCTGAAATTTTCGATGTCGAGTTTTCAATGCCACAACACGTTTTGGGGTCCCCAGAACCCGAATCTCGAGTTTCAGCACTTGGTCCGTGTGTGTGTGTCTGTCTGTGGACAAGATATCTCAAGAACGGCAAGACAGGATCCCATAAACTAACAGAGGTTTTCTTAGAGCTCTTGGGGTTTTCCTCTATAAAAAAATGCATTCGTTCTGTTACCTCCTGGGTGATGTGGAAAAACAGAAGAAATCCAAACCTCTTAAAGAAGACNGGGTTGGGCCGGAAAAAAGAGCCAACGATACGTGGTGTTCCCAGGCGGTTACCCATCCCAGTACTGACCACGCCCGACGTTGCTTAACTTCAGTGATCTGATAGGAGCTGGTGTATTCAACGTGGTATGATCGTAGATGGGTTCAACGCCACGATGCTGTTATGGTATACATTTTGCCCAGCCAGCCCCCCCCCGAAAAAAAATTCTGTGTACGCCCCTGACTCCAACCAATGACCAACATATCAAATCATACGATCTTCTATTTGCAATAAAATAGAAGATCGTATGATTTGATATGTTGGTCATTGGTTGGAGTTGGTAATTCAAACCGAAGAAGCCTTCTCGGAGAAAATTCAGTTCGTATGACTTACTTTTCATATTTTCATTCAATCATGAGCTACGGTATTGTTTTCTGTGGCCTATCTTCTCTAACTGACGGAATATTCATTCTTCAAAGAGGAACCCCTCTTGCTGTCTATGGTCTTAGGATAAAAGCTCAATTGTAAAGACTATTTCATTGAAGAAGAAAATCAATGTTCAACATTAAAAGGTCTACCTGACCATATTTTAGATATGTGCCTCCTCATACACAAAAAACTCTGCCAATGTGACACATGGGTTTACTATTTTTCAGGAGTAATTATTTGTGACGTCATGAACGGAGAGACTTACTTTGATGGAGTAATTATTTGTGACGTCATGAACGGAGAGAATTACTTTGACGGAGTAATTATTTGTGACGTCATGAACGGAAAGACTTACTTTGACGGAGTAATTATTTGTAACATCATGAACGGAGAGACTTACTTTGACGGAGTAATTATTTGTGAAGAGTCTAGTGGATCGTCGAACGGTATTGATTTGTGTTCCTTGGTAGGGTAGAGGCGTCTGTTGAGTAACACCGGACGTCAAACTTCCATTGTTACCACCAGATTGATTTAGAATTGTTTTGGTGTTTTGTAAAGGTGTATTAGAGTCACGTTTCGTGATAATTTGCTGAGGAGAAAATAAAAAAAAAACACTCTTGTTATAGATAGAGTGACCATACGTCCCGCTTTCGGCGGGACAGTCCCACTTTGGAGACTCTGGTCCCGCTGTCCCCAGCAACTGTTTGGGGACGCTAAAATGTCCCGCTTTTGAACAAAGTAATTGAATATGTGCCGCTTTTTGTTGAAACTTACTTTTTAAAAATAAAAGCGTCCGTTTGAGAAAAATCAGTTCCGTACGGAAATCAAACCGACTACCTAGGTTGAAGGTTAGAAGCGCTATCTCTCAAACACGAATGCTCATGCACATTTGAAGGAGAGCCCCGTCTTGCTGAAGAAAATTTGTTCTGCTGACAAATATTAGGAGAAAGGATAAGTTAAATAGGTAAAAGAGTTCTATCTACCTTGTTTTTTTTAATATTATAAGTCACGTGCAAAGTAGAGTATTTTCATTAAAAAAAACATTGAAATTTCGTTGGGGGGGAGGGGGGGTCTGGACCCCATGGACCTCCCCTGGGTACAGCCTTATTGTTACTTACTCGTTTGACGATAGGTTTTTGTTCATTTGAGTCAGTCAGTGTTGCCGAGGGGACAATTGAATTCATGATGAGAGGAGATGAATAGGACGAGTCGGAGAATGAGTTGGATGAATCCAGAGGCAAAATTCCAAAGCTGAAAAAAGAAACAAAAATCAGAGTAAGAAAACTTTTTTTTTGGGGGGGGGGCGGCTTAACGTNGGTTGGGCATAACGTCTCTTGAACATTTATTGATCATTCGAGAAGTAGGTTTTACTCTCCATTTGCTGGAAACTTACAAACAAGTTACTTACATTGACTTCAACCAGCCTGGATTGTACCGAAAAAAGTCAGCATCGTATATTCGTGAGCTAAATTCCTCTTTGGGCCTATGTAAGCCCCTGCACCTAAACCTCTTATGGACTTTTTGTGCTTAGAAAGTAGCCTGTTTCCTAGCTAAGGCCTAAGATCTGCGCAAGCTTGATCAGCCTTTTGGCTAGGTGCTTTGTGTGAATGTCAAGCCTGGGATGTAGCTGTCNAACAATTTCTTCAATATAGGCTGAATATTACTATTTTTACGCCAATGTCATGAGACACATCTAATTTACTCCTATACTTGTTTTTCAAGTACAACATTTGAGAAAATCCAATTCGCAAACATATGTGGTAATAAAGGGTAATAGGGCTTTTAGTGCTTCCTTGCGGAAACTTGGATCTTTGATCTTGTTGATTTTCATCCAAAAATCAACTAAAATACTACCACGGTTGAACATATCTTTCACGGTGCTGTCACTTGTCGATTCATTATATTCGTCAACAACGCCTGCATCTGAGTATTCTGCGAACGGATTTCTAATTTCTAATTTTTTAGTCACTCGAATTATAAGGTGGAGTTTTTTTTCTTTTTTTTTTTTTACATAATGCCTACATTTATTTTATAATATTTTTTGTACAACTGAAAATGGCTTCGCGTACCACCTGAAATGGGTACGCATACCACCGTTTGAGAAACCATGTTCAAAGAAGACATTAAATAAAGTTTCTTTCTGGTAAGACCCAACGTCATCTTCCCAATTTTTGTGGGTAACACAGCATTACCAAGTCCTATGTTCTAATAACCTTTTGAATCTTCTATTAAACCCTACTGAAATACCACCACTGGTCGCTACTCAATCATACTCACGAGGCTGAGTACACCTGAAAATCACATAAGTCGAAAAATGTCCGACCCCCGCCGGAAATTGAATCCGGGTTCCCGACGTTCAATGCGAGTGTAATACCCAATAGACCAGGAGGACTGATTAAGGCTTTAAAAATAAGAATCTATAAACACGAGATTAGATGTGAGTGACGTCATAGCTTGTCGCATCGTATAATATGATTACAGGTAAGATACGTACACTGTTCTATGTGTTGAAATATATTTCAATCGATTGGACTCTTGTGATAAGAAATTGCTGATAACAGCATCATGATCTTTATCAATGGGTGTAGATACTGACGTAATACCTGACCATTCTGTCAGATCACTTGCATTCAAATGAAAAGACCAAGGAGAAGCACTGAAAGAGAGGAAGTGGTGAGGGAGAGAGAAAGAAAGGAATCAAAAGAAAAGATGGAGAGAAAATTGTCAACTCACTCGAAACTAGTCTTATCTATAATAATAAAACTCAACGTAACGATAAATGTATGTATCACTAATTGTTTAGCCAAAATGGTAAGAGATATCGAAAAATTGATGAGAATGGACCTCCCCTTGGCTGAAACCACAGAAAAATTATCTGAATTCAACAATGTCAAACCGTTTTCGAGTTACGGCTGATTTTACGATTTTTGACCGAATTTAGCCGGTCATGGTTCGACATCTTAAATTTTGTCGCGACAACATACCAACTCAAAGTGAGAAAGTTCTAGGAGGCCTTTCAAGCTTTAATTTACGTCATAGTTTGCAAAAAAATGTCGTACAGTTTTCGAATTACGGCCGATTTTTCGATTTTGTAAGGGAAATCAACTCTATTAGCACGAGAATGGCCATGTCTCTAAGATATCGAAAAATTGAAGAGAATGGACCCTGAGATAGTATTCAGCAACACATTAGCGTTTTGAATGAGATAGCATTCAGCAACACATTAGCGTTTTGAATGAGATAGTGTTCAGCAACACATTAGCGTTTTGAATGAAATAGCATTCAGGAACACGTTAGCGTTTTGAATAAGATAGCAGTCTGCAACACATTAGCGTTTTGAATGAAATAGCATTCAGCAACACATTAGCGTTTTGAATGAGATAGCATTCAGCAACACATTAGCGTTTTGAATGAGATAGCATTCAGCAACACATTAGCGTTTTGAATGAGATAGCATTCAGCAACACATTAGCGTTTTGAATGAGATAGCATTCAGCAACACATTAGCGTTTTGAATGAGATAGCATTCAGCAACACATTAGCGTTTTGAATGAGATAGCATTCAGCAACACATTAGCGTTTTGAATGAGATAGCATTCAGCAACACATTAGCGTTTTGAATGAGATAGCATTCAGCAACACATTAGCGTTTTGAATGAGATAGCATTCAGCAACACATTAGCGTTTTGAATGAGATAGCATTCAGCAACACATTAGCGTTTTGAATGAGATAGCATTCAGCAACACATTAGCGTTTTGAATGAGATAGCATTCAGCAACACATTAGCGTTTTGAATGAGATAGCATTCAGCAACACATTAGCGTTTTGAATGAGATAGCATTCAGCAACACATTAGCGTTTTGAATGAGATAGCATTCAGCAACACATTAGCGTTTTGAATGAGATAGCATTCAGCAACACATTAGCGTTTTGAATGAGATAGCATTCAGCAACACATTAGCGTTTTGAATGAGATAGCATTCAGCAACACATTAGCGTTTTGAATGAGATAGCATTCAGCAACACATTAGCGTTTTGAATGAGATAGCATTCAGCAACACATTAGCGTTTTGAATGAGATAGCATTCAGCAACACATTAGCGTTTTGAATGAGATAGCATTCAGCAACACATTAGCGTTTTGAATGAGATAGCATTCAGCAACACATTAGCGTTTTGAATGAGATAGCATTCAGCAACACATTAGCGTTTTGAATGAGATAGCATTCAGCAACACATTAGCGTTTTGAATGAGATAGCATTCAGCAACACATTAGCGTTTTGAATGAGATAGCATTCAGCAACACATTAGCGTTTTGAATGAGATAGCATTCAGCAACACATTAGCGTTTTGAATGAGATAGCATTCAGCAACACATTAGCGTTTTGAATGAGATAGCATTCAGCAACACATTAGCGTTTTGAATGAGATAGCATTCAGCAACACATTAGCGTTTTGAATGAGATAGCATTCAGCAACACATTAGCGTTTTGAATGAGATAGCATTCAGCAACACATTAGCGTTTTGAATGAGATAGCATTCAGCAACACATTAGCGTTTTGAATGAGATAGCATTCAGCAACACATTAGCGTTTTGAATGAGATAGCATTCAGCAACACATTAGCGTTTTGAATGAGATAGCATTCAGCAACACATTAGCGTTTTGAATGAGATAGCATTCAGCAACACATTAGCGTTTTGAATGAGATAGCATTCAGCAACACATTAGCGTTTTGAATGAGATAGCATTCAGCAACACATTAGCGTTTTGAATGAGATAGCATTCAGCAACACATTAGCGTTTTGAATGAGATAGCATTCAGCAACACATTAGCGTTTTGAATGAGATAGCATTCAGCAACACATTAGCGTTTTGAATGAGATAGCATTCAGCAACACATTAGCGTTTTGAATGAGATAGCATTCAGCAACACATTAGCGTTTTGAATGAGATAGCATTCAGCAACACATTAGCGTTTTGAATGAGATAGCATTCAGCAACACATTAGCGTTTTGAATGAGATAGCATTCAGCAACACATTAGCGTNGCTGGTTTGCAAGTTTCCAGCGAATGGAGGGTAAAACCCCCGTCTTGAATGACCAATAGATGTTAAAGAGACGTTAAGCCAAATTAAGAAAAAAAAAATAGTTTCGAATCATTCGATTCATCATCAGTCTAGTCTACTTCCATCCTTCGACTCGACTAGACTGATGATGAATCGAATGATTTGAAACTAGTTTCTTCATGAATAATTATAAATAGTGTTTTTGGTGTTTTGTTTTGAAAAAGAAATAGTTAAAAAAGAAATAAATTTGACCTTTTAATTATTTTACTTGTGCTGCCATTGACTCACTGGCTATTTCATTACATTATTATCATTTTTTAGCGCATACATATGTTAGTCCCCTGTGGATAGCGGGACATAAAAAGAATACTTCCAAGACACTCCAGTCCATGCCAGTCGTAAAAGGCGACTAAGGACAGGGTCGAAAACGATATCCTTTCCATTACCCATACAGAAAGCAAGAAGAAGCTACTACATTATATCTTTCCTATGTCCCCTGAGAATCGGGGGACATAAAAAGAAATATTCCATGGCACCCAAGTCCATGCCAGCCGTAAAAGGCTACTAAGGGGTCGGAAACGATATCCTTTCCATTGCCCATACAGAAAGCAAGAAGAAGCTACTGCATTATATCTTTCTTATGTCCCCTGTGGATAGAGGGACATAAAAAGAATACTTCCAAGACACTCCAGTCCGTGCCAGTCGTAAAAGACGACTAAGGACAGGGTCGGAAACGATATCCATTAGCCGTACAGAAGGCAAGAAGAAGCTACTGCATTATATCCTTCCTATGTCCCCTGTGAATCGGGGGACATAAAAATAATTATTCCAAGGCACCCAAGCCCATGCCAGTTACCCATGCAGAAAGGAAGAAGCTACTGCATTATCCGTGAGGATTCTCAAGTATCAACAACTCATGGCGAGTTATTGCAAACCAGTCCCACGGCCGTTAAACTATGATGACATTAGAAGGACTAGTATAATGTGTATTCTACTAGGACCCTTAAATCCTCTGGCGGGCTCGGGTTTCACTTACCAATTAATAAGTCCACTATTGTCTCTATTTAAATTAGAATTATTCATCTCTCCACAATCACCGCCACCACTTCCTTCATTTTTCGAATAAAAATAATTCAAGCCACTTCCACTATGACAGTAATTAAAATTGTCCAAATGATGTACACTAAATATATTTGAAGGATCTAAGTTTGGTGGTGGCACCAGTGGTTTTTTCGTATCTCGATTCAATTCAGTTCGATAGCACAATAATTCATAACTTGACCAAATGAAAGGATTTAATTTTAAGATTTTTCTGTTTATTTCATTCGCCAACTTGACTCGTTCTGTTCGATAGCATATTTTAGATAACAACCGTAACGCGAACACGGCATGTTCGCCGTAACTTGCAATGATATTGTCCGTATTTATTGATATTCGATCACCATTTCCTGCACTATTTCCAGATATAATGGATTCAGCTTCCGAAAATCTGAAAAAAATAGAAGTTTTTGCTTTACACCTTCTACAATAATAAAACTCAATGTAACAATAAATGTATCTATAGGTATATATGTGTGTGTATGTATCACTAATTGTTTAGCCAAAACGGTAAGAGATATTGAAAAATTGATAAGAATGGACCCCCCCCCCCCAAANCCCCCCCCCCGAAACCATAGGCTGAAACCCCAGGAAAAATATCAGAATTCAAAAATGTCAAACCGTTTTCAAATGGTCGATTTTTGACCGAATTTAGCCCGTCATGGTCCGATATCTTAAATTTTGTCGCGACAACATATCAACTCAAAGCGAGAAAGTTTAAGGTGGCCTTTTAAACCTTAATTTGGAACATAGTTTGCATGAAACGGTCAATCATAGAATACTATTAGTTTCCGATTTTTGAAAGGAAAATCATACAATACTATTAGCTCGGGAACGGCCATGCCTCTAAGGCATCAAGTCAACTAATTCCGCGCATGACGTCACAAGCGATACATTTGTATACAGGTTGTTGTTGCGGATTTTCCTCTTAAAATCAAGTAGTCCCTTATTTCTAGATTCACGTTTGGAAAAATAATAGTCACAAATAACAAAAAAAGCTAACAGTGAATTTAAATGAAATTATGGGTGAAAGAAGTATATGGAATAAAAAATTGAATTTCTTATTTTTTTTTAAAAAAAAAAAAAAAAAAAGTTGATATTAGATGAGGTTAACATGAAAGTTGGACTACCCTTTCTATGTAATGTATATTTCTTTATGTTATTATGTCACAATTTTTGTGGGCATCATAGCATTTACAAGGTATTCTCAACAATCTCAATATATAAATCAGAAATTTGTCTGTTACAATACCACAGCCCAAACGGTAACAGATGGCGAAAATTTATGGGAATGGATCCCCCCAAAATCATGGTCTACGACCCGTTTTCGAGTTCCGGCCAAATTTCTAATTTCTTCTCCAAAATAGGACAGTCACGATCCGATATCTCAAATTTTGTAGCGACAAAATATCAACTCAAAGCGAGAAAGTTTTAGGTTGCTCTTTAGTCCTTATTTTAGGACAATTTCTGCAAAGGTATGGCCAGCCATTCCAGAGTTACGAGTTCGAAACCGGGAACGGGTAAAATAAAATTTAGAAAATACTAAAAAGTAAGAATGGCCGTGCCTCTAAGGAGCCTGGTTAAACGTTTAAATCTTGATTTTTTAAGGTTGCGATGTACAGGGTGGACACAAACCAATACCACCACCCCCTAAGTTACACTTAACGAATTTCCTTATAATGCTACCACTTGCCGCTATTACCATAGCCACTCAGTTGTTCTCAGGAGGCTGAAGCCAGACCAAGTAGAAAATTTGAAAACACCTTTATCAAATTTTTAACCCGTCCTGGATTCGAACCCGGAACCTCCTTGGTGCAAACCAGGTGTGATGTGCTCTCTGCAACGGAGATGTCGACCACCCTATATAGCTGGCAATGGGACAGAGAGGGGAAGGTGGCTTTGGTTGTTAAGTAATTCATCCATAGCTTGATTGAATCTCAATTATCCTATAATAACCTCCACGTCACTCAAACGGAGGATCTCTGTCCGGCTGCTGCTGGACAATTGTTTTCCGTTCGAAAGGCATGTATCTTTTTAAGATTCTATTCAACAAATTGAAGTTAGGAATTATTAACAAAAAAAAATATATAATTATTTCAAACTTACTTATCAAACTCATAACAACATTTGGCTAGAAGATATTTACATTGAGGTGTACTGCAAGATATTCTCAATATTGAATAAGCTTGTTTGAATTGACCCGCTCTATAGTAACAAGTAGCCAACAAAAATTTACTTTCATCTGACATAACTGAAATTTAAAAATCAGACAATTTTAAAACACAAATCCATTTTTGTTTACCATTTTTATCGAAATTTAGAAAAAAAAATCTTCGTTTCTTCAAACAAAAAGCGGAAATATATAAGGTATGTATATTGCACAACACATTCTAAACAGTATAGGCCATAATAGATGAGAATAGTTTTCAATAAACGTTTCTTTCAATGCTTTATATGCTTATCACGTCAC
>CM022882.1:21892481-21906052 GCA_012654025.1 Pachypsylla venusta
TCTAGTATAACTATGTGTAAAAATATTTCGATCAATTCCCCCCCCCCTTTTTTTTTTAAATTTGATTAAGATATTTTTTTCTATTAATGACTACAACACTAACATGACCACCCTATCATCTTGATCCACTAGTTTACGAATGTAGTCAATATGTATTATGTCAATATGTATTAGTCAATATGTCAATATGTATATACATGTGTATTGACTACATTCGCGCCCGTGCGACGTATATATAGGGCTTGCACTTTCTAGTTGTCCCATAGGATCAGTGCCGGATTTATCAATAAGCAAAGTAAGCAATTGCTTAGGGCATCATGTCTCAGGGGGGCACAACCAAAAATTAAAAAAAAAAAAAACGGTTTGACATTTTTTAGTTCTGATAATTTTCCTGAGGTTTTTAACCATGGTTCTGGGGGGGTCCATTCCCATCAATTTTTCTCTAGATAGCACCGTTTAGGCCACACATTTTGATCATGAGTCAGTGAGTCAGTTACACATGCGGTTGTATAGTATTTAGATAAATATCTGGTTGCTGTGGTATAATAGTGAGATCAAGTGAAGAAAAACTAAATTAACTTTCGATCAGAAATTGTATTGGAAAAAGAGAAAATATCAAAATTATGTTTATTACAGATAAATATCTGATTGCTATGGCATACGAGTGAGATCCAGGTTTGAACCCCTGGAAGTGACCTTTATTGACAAAAAGAGTCGATTTCTACAGAAATTTAAATACAATTGTACAAATATATATTTTTTTTCATAATATAAGTCCAAATAAAATACGGGCTAACTTTGCTTTTCATTTTTTTTTTTAAATAATCAGGGGCAGAACTAAAGTGTCTGAAGGTCAATTTTTTTACACCCTGTATAACGACGTTCGTTTTAAGCTTTGATGTAAATATTCCATTATTGTGTTCCAAAAAAGGTTTCTCATCTACCTAATCCATCAAAAGTGTACATTTTTATTTTCATCAGTGTTATGAGATTACAAACTCAAATCTCATTTTTCTCCTGGAAAGTTAAAAATAACCCGCTTAGTAAATGGTAGAAAGTCTGAAGTAAGGTGGTTATTTAGAACAATCGTTGATAAGTAACCTAGATAAAGAAACATTTTATAGCAAAAAAAAAAAAAAAGCATTCACCTTGTCATTTCTTTCACAGCAGGGCCAAAGGAATCAGAAAATTTCAATGTAATAACATAGGAAATAACTAGTGGATCAAGATGATCAGGTGTTCACGTTAGTGTTGTAGTCATTTATAGAAAAAAAAATCTTAATCAAATTTCGAAAAATCATTTTCAAAAATACAAAAATTGGGTCTCCTGGGCTCCAAAAACGAAGAGCCCCTAACATAAGCCATAACATATCAAAATTTTACGTTTCTACAACAAACCGTTAAAAAGATAAAAATCATTTTTAAAAAACACAATATTGGGCCCCCCCCCACCGGCTGCCCAGGATACCAAATTTTTCAAAATCGAAAATTTCTTATCACCAGCCATAATATATATAAAATTTTACGTTTCTACAACAAACTGTTAAAAATATAAAAATCATTTAAAAAAAAACACAATATTGAGGCCCCTGTGGGCCCTCCCGGGAGCACAGGGCCCCCAAAAACTATACAGCAAATTTCCTTCATGTTCTAAACATATATACTAAATTTAGTCAAACTCGGATGAAAATTGCGGCTTGTATCTAGTGCATTTCGGGATGTATACCGAGGTCAAAAGTGGAGTTCACTAACATTCACAACTTGCAACTTGAGGTCAAAAGTGGAGTTCACTAACATTCACAACTTGCAACTTGCATTTGAAAAACTATTTACTTTGTTGAAATTTTCTCATTCCTCCGGGCCCGCTATGAATGAATTGAGAAGGTTTTTCATTTTTCTCTGTTTTTTCCCTTCTTACTTTTTCCCTTAACCAATTTATTTCAGACATTTTCTAAACGGCCGATTAAAAAAAGGTTAGTACTTAATTTTATGTGGAATTTTATTGGAACAAAAAAACATATTTGTACAATTCTATTTGAATTTCTTAAAAAATCGACACTTTTTCGCAATAAAAGTCACTTCCGAGGTTTCGAACGTGGATCTAAATCTAACCATAACTATTCGATTGGCCATGACCTCATTTCTATCGCCAGAGCTTTTCAAAAACATCAAGCCGTTCAAAAGTTAAGGGTGGGTGGGTGGGTGGGTGGGTGGAGGGTGACCGGTCATTCTGAGACATACTATATAGCAGTGGTTACCAAACTTTCTACCGCCAAAAGGTACCACGCCCCCTTTTCTTGGAGTGAAAGCCCCACACGCCCCCCTGCCCTTTACATTATAAAAATAAAATATGAATGGGTATTAGTGTTGCTGAATGCTATCTCATTCAAATTGCTGAATGATATCTCATTCAAAACGCTAATGTGTTGCTGAATGCTATCTCTTTTAAAACACTAATGTGTTGCTGAATACTATCTCATTCAAAACACTAATGTGTTGCTGAATGCTATCTCTTTTAAAACACTAATGTGTTGCTGAATGCTATCTCATTCAAAACACTAATGTGTTGCTGAATGCTATCTCATTTAAAACACTAATGTGTTGCGAGATACGTTCAAATTTTCTAAACATCATGTTCAATGAAATTACCTTTGAAAAAAAAAATTGTGTACATACATTTGAACTAAATGATAAAAAATTCAACTGGTCTCGCGCCCCCCTTGGCTTGCCTTCACGACCCCCCNCCCCCCCCAGTTTGGGAACCTTTGTTGTAGAGTAAAGATCTAAATTTTACTGAATTCTTATTAAAAATACTTATGAAAACTATGAAAATAATAATATTTATTAAAAGTAATAAACTTAAAGGAAGAAAATCTCTTGGTTATAAAAATGTGTGGTGCCTTCTATTGTTGAGCTGCCCCCCCCCCAAAAAAAAACCCGGTTCTGGAACCGGGGAGGAGTATATTGGCATCCTTTGAATTTTTTTAAAACCAATTTTAACCCAATTAGACAAACGTTTTTACTCTGTTGCGTATGCACAGGGTTTCCCATTTTAAGTGACCAACTCATTTTATTCCGAAACTGTTGGAGTCACAAATAAATTATTCTGACCCAATGTTCATAAAAAAGAGGGGGACGTATTATGATGACCTTGGCAGTCTTGTCAAGCTTTCCTTCAATGTCAAATGAAGGTCAACTTCATTTTCTTAAATAAGACGACCTGAATTTTATTACATTTTCGGATTCCCCATTTAATTCTACGTTCATTTGACTATTCACTTCATGTTTTCGTTAAACATTTTTGCGCCAAATTTTGGGAATGTTTTTTGGTCTGACATACCCGTGTGGCATATTGAATGAAAGCTCTCGCTATTTCCTACACCATGGTTTCCTTTTTTCACTTGTTTGATTATTTTATAAAAAAAAAAAAAATCACTCTTGCAATGCATTTCATTATGCCACACGGGTATGTCAGACCAAAAAACATTCGCAAAATTGGCGCGAAAAAATTCAACGAAAACATGAAGTGAATAGTCAAATGTACGTAGAATTAAATGGGGAATTTGAAAATGTAATAAAATTTAGGTCGTCCCATTTAAGAAAATGAAGTTGACCTTCATCTGACCTTGAAGCACAACATTGACAAGTCAGCCAAGGTCATCATAATACGTCCTCCTCTTTTTTATGAACATTCGGTTAGAATAATTTTTTTGTGACTCCAACAGTTTCGGAATAAATTGGGTTGGTCACAAGGGCGTAGCCAGCATCTGGCCTAGGGGGGGGGGATACTCTCGAGAATTTCTAGGGGGGCAGCTGCCCCCACCTGCCCCCCTTCCTACGCCCATGGTTGGTCACTTAAAATGGGACACCCTGTACAGTCATCCAAAATGAATCCATGACGGCCAATAAAAAGCGAGTTTATTATTTTTTTTTTTTTGAAAAGGACACCAATTTACTCCTCCCCGGTTCCAGACCCAAAACAAAACCCATCATCACTGTATGTACTTTTGAACAATCGTGAAAGTTCGTACAAAATCGGATTTCATTTTGATAATAATAAATTTTATCCGTTGAGAATTTTATTTTGTTGAAATGAGAAAAAAAGAAGCAAAATTTTGAGAGCTGAAAAAGAAAGAAAGAAAATCTTTTGTAGCGTCACTTCCTCGACCAGGAATTAGCAAAAAAATATAAATTTCAGATCGTAAACCTCGTCCGATTAATCGTGTCGTGTGTGTGCTAGCGTGACGGTTCCGTAACGATCAACGTGTTTTTTTTTAAAAAAAATTGAATTAATTTAAAATTTAATTTTAATTAATTTTATTATTGTGATAATTGAATGCTGATAGTTGATCAAGTAACATTTAATATTGTGATCGGTAAAGCCTATATTATTTATAAATAAATATATATTTCAATATAGATAGTCCTCTTGCTTTAGAACCGACCCCCACAGTGAACACGGCTCCTATTTAGAAAATTCAATATTTTACTCAAAGATATTAATTACTTTTTGCACTGCGGAATACCTTCGCATAAAATTTTCAGCCTTCTCGCTCATCCCGAAGTGATACTTCTTAACTATGGGTTTTTGGTGGAACCGACCCCCAGAGTGAGCACCGCTCCCAGTTAGAAAATTCAATATTTTATTCAAGGGTTTGACTTTTCGTACTTCGAAATACCTTTGTATCAAATTTCAGCTTTCTCGCTCATCCCGAAGTGGTACTTCTCAATTCCGATTTTTTGAGGGTGAAAACTGTCCAAAAATCGGGGAAAAACCGGAAATTTTCAAATTTTAAATTTTTTATGGGGTCTCTATATACTATTTTGGGGGGCTATTCTCGTCATTTTCCGTTATCTCTTTTAGTTTGCCAAGAAAAAAAATTGCAAAAAGACCCGCATAAATAGCGTCATTTTTGGCGGTAACTTGCTCTCACTAGAACTTTAAATTTTTTCCTTTCTCATTACGCACCTACATACTAAAACGGATCTGTGTGCCAAAATTTCAAGTCTCTACATTTAGCTATCGTGGGGCTACGTTGATTATCAGTCAGTACGTCAGTCAGTCAGTATACCAAATGGACTTTGCGTTTTATAAGTATAGAAGAAAATAAATACATGATTCAATATAGATAGTCCTCTTGCTTTAGTGGGTATCATAGTGGCATTGCCCGGGTTCAATTCCCCCCAGAGAAGTCAGACAATTTTCGTCTTAGTTGCTTGTGATTTTAGATGATTCAATATAGATAGTCCTCTTGCTTTAGTGGGTATCATAGTGGCATTGCCCGGGTTCAATTCCCCCCAGTGAAGTCAGACAATTTTCGTCTTAGTTGCTTGTGATTTTAGATGAACCCGGGTTCAATTCTCCCCGGTGAAGTCAGACAATTTTCGTCTTAGTGCTTGTGATTTTAGCCTCGTGAGGACGAATAAAAGTAAAATTTGTTTCTGTGTCCAATTCTTTAATTTTAACTTTTCCTAATTCCTTTTGGGGTCAGCATTGCTTTGCTTCATTCTACCATGCCACAACCTTTTGTTCAGTGCCTACTCTCTTTAGTTGTACCCTTTTCTGTTCGGTTAACTATTGCTTTCTTTTCACAGTATCAATACGTAGTAATTGAAATTTGCTGAGATGACCTTTCATCATTGGTTTGAAGCAGATTTTTTTAAAGGCTGCATGCCCTTGCTAACACCAAAACTTCTCTATTTACACGGGCTTAGGACCGTCACCTAGTGAAGTTGACTTGCTCTCCTCGGTGGCAAGCCAGCTTTGTAAATTTCTGGGTTGAGAATTGAAAAAACATATCATTTTGACGGGGCCCCCAACTCTTCAAAGTATGTAGTAAAATCTAATTTAGGAAAGTACAAGTAGGTACCTACTATCTAGGAACTTAATAAAGAAACGAGAATTGCAACATGAGCAAATTGTTTTTTTTTTAGGGGTAACCATGTTTTATCGATGTTGGTAGGTATACTCAAAATTTAATTTCACTTTTCTCTACCAGCTGTAGGTACTAGACCAAAAGGCCAAAAGATAATCAATTTTTGTACTGGCTCCAAAAAGTAAACTACCTAGACGGCATCTGCGGGGAGTGCAGGGGGCCCCGCTCTGTGAAAGTGCTACGGGCCCCACGGAAGGTTAATCCGGCCCTGGACGGCATTGTCAGAGTAAAAAGATTTGGACCCTGCTGGGCCGCCCGGGGTGGTTGTCTATTATTAGAGTTAGATCTGCAGACGGAGTAGATAGAGCTTCTCGTTACCTATCGCAGAATTTTTATTCAATAGAGATTTTGTTTGACAATGCAATGACATGAGTTTATCTTGTTTACCAAAGTGCTGATTGCTGATGCAACTATCAGCATTGCCTTTGAATTGTGCTCTGACTTTGAACATGGAAAACAATTAATTTATAAGGAATTAAACAGTTTCGTTTTGATAATTTGGAATTCATTATAAGGTAAGTGAAAAATTAAATATCGTAAAATAAAAAAAAATCTGTCGACAAGCCAAACGATCATACCACGTTAAATACACCAGTTCCCGTCAGATCACTGAAGTTAAGCAACGTCGGGAGAGGTCAGTTCTTGGATGGGTGACCGCTTGGTCCGCTTGGGAACGGCACGTATCGGTGGCTCTTTTTTCTGGCTCAACCCAGGCTGTGTGAGGTCAATGTGGGTATCTGGTTTGCAAGTTTCCAGCGAATGGAGGGTAAAACCTCCGTCTTGAATGACCAATATATGTTAAAGAGACGTTAAGCCAAATTAAAAAAAAAAAATCTGTCGACACTAATCTGAGCTCTTGGTAGTGCGCCAGGCCAAGTTACAGAAAACACCAGTGTATCTTTACACGAAGAAATTTACCAGGTTTTGTATTCCGTTCTAATACGAGGCATAGGTCATTGAAAATTTGAACATACATTCCCTAGTAGGTATAGTACAATACTACGGGATAAATTTCAAAAGTTTATTTTATGTGAACCGGACTTTGTATATAAATGGAGTCGATTCGTAATATTCAAAAGTTTATAATAACCTGTGGGCAGGAGATATAATATTACATATTATATCTCCTGTGGTCATATTATATTACATATTATATTAACTGCCTTCAGTGGTGAAGCGCTCGCCTGGTAATCAGGAGGTCGCGGGTTCGAACACCAGCCAAGGTAAGATTTTATCCTCTCAATTAATTGAGATTTTGACCACAATAATAGTACAAGCTTACTGCTGGGGTAAAGGGTCTCCGTTAGTCCCATTCGAGCAGTATAAATAAGCAGTATTATTATATTACTAGCTGCTTTCCAGTGCTTCGCTACGGTTACGAAATTCAAGAACAATTTCGAGATTGCGAAATTAAAGCTTCTCAATTATGGGTTTTTGGTGGAACCGACCCCAGTGTGAGCATGGCTCCTATTTAGAAAATTCAATACTTTACTCAAGGATATTACATTTTGTACTGCGGAATACTGCGAAAAATCTTCGTATTCAATTTCAGAATTCTCGCCATCCCGATGTGGTACGTCTCAATTCCGATTTTTCGGCGGTGAAAACTGGCCATAAATCGGGGAGAAACCGGAAAATTCTAATTTTTATTGTTTTTATGGGGTCCTTACATACTGTTTTGGGGAGATTCCATTCTCGGTCATGTTTCGTTATCTCCTTTAGTTGGCCCCGAAAAAAATTGCAAAAAAAAAGCGAAATTTCTGGCGGTAATTTGCTTCTACTTGAACTTTTGATTTTTTCCTTTCTTATTTGTTACTTATTTAATTGCCTTTAATTGTTTTAGTATTTAATTGTCCGCACTTTTAATATTGGACACTGCATACACTGGCAGCGGAAGTCATGTCAACCCCAACCCCGCAAACTTCCAGTGGGGAACCCCTATTTTTTTCACCTCATTGATGTGTAAAAGAAGCCTGGAAGGTGGAAAAATGACCACAAAAACTGGAGGTGCCATAAAATTTAAAGCTACTGATGGTCTGAAAGACTGCCCAGACTTTACTTATTTGGGTTTATTAGGGGCCTTGCAGATATTCCGCAGGTATATTAAAGTTATACGTTATACATAACCGAATGGATCCCCGAAAGATTTTACTATGGATCCATCAGGACTGTCTCAGATGTTCGGGGGCGGGGGGGGGGGGATNGGGGGGGGGGGGGGGGGGGGGGGGGGGTATTAAAGTCATATAATGTCTAAAGGGCTGTCTGAAGCACTTTAATCTTGGTCCATCGGGGGCTTTCTGGGGATATTAAAGTTATACATGGCCTAAAGGGTCACCTGGAGGACTTTACTCAGGGTTTTTTAGGGGGCCTCGCTTATGCTCCTGAGGAATCTTAAAGCTATATACAGGTACATGGCCCAAAGGGCCCCCAAAAAAGTTTAGGTCCGTCAGGCGCCACCTAGATGTACGAGAGGGATATTAAAGTTATACATAAAATAAAATGGAGCATCTTTGGGGCTTACAATCTCTTGTATCCTCTGCCCCCCCCGCACCACAGGGTCTGTAAGGGCACCTCCGTCGTCACTGTATGGGCCACCCTGTATTGGAGATTAATAATAATTAGGTCATTTCACTCATTCTGGAATTGATAAAAACTAGAAATTGTATACTTGTGTGGGAAGAAGCGAAGATAAAGAGGGAGGCTTTTGCAAAGATGGGACGGCGCGGTGAGGGCAGTCGAAACAGATTATTACCCATTTACAATAATAAAAAGGGTTTTATTGGATTTTATTGTTGGTGCCACACAGTGTTTAATTCCATCATTAATTATTACTTGCTCTGTACTCTGTATTTATGGGGCTGTATATTCAATACACAAAACCTTTTTAAATGGAATTTTGAATAAGCCATACGATTCTAGTTGTCCCAATAAATATATTGGGTGATCATTGATCAAATATACTTGAGAGTTACGAGTAACCATTAATAATCTATACTTGATTGATATGGTCTTCCGGGGCTGGGGGCCCTTGGGGCCCACATCAATGGAATATCTTAATATATAAATCAGAAATTTGTATGTATGTACCTATGTATGAGGGGTTGTCTGTTACAATATTATAGCCCAAACGATAACAGATAGCGAAAAATTGATGGGAATAGATCCCCCCCCCCAAAAAAAAATCATGGTTTCCCCACCCCATGAAAATTATCAGAACTAAAATATATGTCAAATCGTTTTCGAGTTACGGCCAAATTTCTAATTTCTTCTCCAAAATCGGACAGTCACGGTCCGTTATCTCAAATTTTGTCGCGACAACATATCAATTCAAAGCGAGAAAGTTTTAGATGGCTGTTTCGTCCTTTATTTAGGACAGTTTCTGCAAAGGTATGGCTAGCCATTCCAGAGTTACGAGTTCGAAACCGGAAACGGGTAAAATAAAATTTAGAAAATATTAAAAAGTAAGAATGGCCGTGCCTCTAAGGCGCCTGCGCCTGGTTAAACGTTTAAATCTTTATTTTTAAAGGTTGCGATTTACAGGTATATACGATATCATATGAAGGCGGTTTTACCATATAGGGATTAAATGAAGTTTAAAAGAATAGCAAATTATCTTCTTCTTCTTCTACACCTTTTCCCGTTCAAACGGGGTCGGCGTTTCTCGTCAGTCTCTTCCAGTCATTTCTATTGTGTACTTCATTGCCTGATAGGTGTTTCTGTTGCAGATCCTCGTTAACACAATTTTCCCATTTCTTCTTTGGTCTACCTCTTCTTTATTTCTATTGTGTACTTCATTGCCTGATAGGTGTTTCTGTTGCAGATCCTCGTTAATACAATTTTCCCATTTCTTCTTTGGTCTACCTCTTCTTTATTTCTATTGTGTACTTCATTGCCTGATAGGTGTTTCTGTTGCAGATCCTCGTTAATACAATTTTCCCATTTCTTCTTTGGTCTACCTCTTCTTTATTTCTATTGTGTACTTCATTGCCTGATAGGTGTTTCTGTTGCAGATCCTCGTTAATACAATTTTCCCATTTCTTCTTTGGTCTACCTCTTCTTTATTTCTATTGTGTACTTCATTGCCTGATAGGTGTTTCTGTTGCAGATCCTCGTTAACACAATTTTCCCATTTCTTCTTTGGTCTACCTCTTCTTCTGGTTCCTTGAACTTCAATTCTTGCTGTCTTTTTACCCAAATAATTTTCATCTAAATAGCAAATTATCAATATTTCTAAAAAATCAGTTGGGAGGGGGGGAGAGTTTGAACTCTTAAAACCCTCTCTCCGATACGGCCATGAACTGCAGGTATATTTAGTACGACTATTAACAC
This sequence comes from Pachypsylla venusta, assembly GCA_012654025.1. Taxonomy (NCBI): domain Eukaryota; kingdom Metazoa; phylum Arthropoda; class Insecta; order Hemiptera; family Aphalaridae; genus Pachypsylla; species Pachypsylla venusta. The sequence goes on from CM022882.1 coordinate 21,902,747, forward strand.
ACAATGTTTTGTAGATAATAAAAACAGAGCGGGGAGCATGGGAAAATGATCCCGACTTGATCGTAAACATATGTTTTATTGCGTCCATTATTGTACGGCAGGTTTGTTTCGTTCGTGTAGGTACCTCCATAAACCATAAACCAACATCCTGTTTGTTTTATTTTCGTTTTCAATGTAGATTAACGTGTTGGATATCACAGGGGCATTCTTGTAATGAGGGAGGGGGATGATATTTCTCCTATCCCTGGTCAGTCTCAGGGGCGGATACAGGTTATTGTAGTGATGTTCCATTTCACACAATTATTCTGTTCATATGTTAGAAATTGGTGTTGATATGATGGATATCACAGGGGCATTCTTGTAATGGGGGAGGGGGGATGATATTTCTCCTATCCCTGGTCAGTCTCAGGGGCGGATACAGGTTATTGTAGTGATGTTCCATTTCACACAATTATTCTCTTCATATGTTAGAAATTGGTGTTGATATGATAGATATCACAGGGGCATTCTTGTAATGGGGGAGGGGGATGATATTTCTCCCATCCCTGGTCAGTCTCAGGGGCGGATACAGGTTAATGTAGTGATGTTCCATTTCACATAATTATTCTCTTCATATGTTAGAAATTGGTGTTGATATGATGGATATCACAGGGGCATTCTTGTAATGGGGGAGGGGGATGATATTTCTCCTATCCCTGGTCAGTCTCAGGGGCGGATACAGGTTATTGTAGTGATGTTCCATTTCACATAATTATTCTCTTCATATGTTAGAAATTGGTGTTGATATGATGGATATCACAGGGGCATTCTTGTAATGGGGGAGGGGGATGATATTTCTCCTATCCCTGGTCAGTCTCAGGGGCGGATACAGGTTATTGTGGTGATGTTCCATTTCACACAATTATTCTCTTCATATGTTAGAAGATATGATGGATATCACAGGGGCATTCTTGTAATGGGGGAGGGGGATGATATTTCTCCCATCCCTGGTGAGTCTCAGGGGCGGATACAGGTTATTGTAGTGATGTTCCATTTCACGGAATTATTCTCTTCATATGTTAGAAGATATGATGGATATCACAGGGGCATTCTTGTAATGGGGAGGGGGGATGATAGTTCTCCTATCCCTGGTCAGTCTCAGGGGCGGATACAGGTTATTGTAGTGATGTTCCATTTCACACAATTATTCTCTTCATATGTTAGAAATTGGTGTTGATATGATGGATATCACAGGGGCATTCTTGTAATGGGGAAGAGGATGATAGTTCTCCTATCCCTGGTCAGTCTCAGGGGCGGATACAGGTTATTGTAGTGATGTTCCATTTCACACAATTATTCTCTTCATATGTTAGAAATTGGTGTTGATATGATGTATATCACCCTGGCATTCTTGTAATGGGGGAGGGGGATGATATTTCTCCTATCCCTGGTCAGTCTCAGGGGCGGATACAGGTTATTGTAGTGATGCTCCATTTCACACAATTATTCTCTTCATATGTTAGAAATTGTTGTTGATATGATGGATATCACAGGGGCATTCTTGTAATGGGGGAGGGGGATGATATTTCTCCTATCCCTGGTCAGTCTCAGGGGCGGATACAGGTTATTGTAGTGATGCTCCATTTTACACTATTATTCCCCCCTTTTGGAGAAATGTTGGAAATAGATGTTGAAAAGTTTTAGGGTCTTTTGAGGTTACCGAAAAGACCCTAAAACTTTTACCCAAACTGAATACGAAAGTGTCTAAAAAAACTCAACTTCATAACTCCGATTCTGTTTTGAGTACAGGGGTCTGTTTCATAAGTCCTGTATTACAGGCAATATGCAATACATTAGAATTAAATTTCAACATTTTTGCAGAGTTATTGTCTGTAATACAAGGCCCGTATCCATGACAGGGTTTTAAGGGTTCAACCCCCCTCCACCCTGAAATTTTTAAAAAAGTTTGATTTTTCCTATAATCCCCATATGGTAAAACTCCCATTACATGCCCCACCACCCCCTAGAAATTTTTGAAAAGGTTTGATTTTTCCTATAATCCCTATATGATAAAACTCCCATTACATGACCCCCTNCCATTACATCCTACCGAACAAACTTGGTGTTCAATTCTAATATTAAATCACAGATAAAAACCTATTCGCAGACCTACCGAATGTACATACAAAATTTCATTAAAATCGGTTAAGTGTTTTGGAGGAGTATGGTGACAAACCACGTGTCACGAGAATTTTATATATTAGATAGATGTTTTTTTATCTATTAGATATTTTTTTTTAAAAAAACTCTGCCAATGTGACATATGAGTTTGTTATTTTTCTGGCAAAAAATAATAAAAAAAATTTTTGAGGGGGGTCTCGTGACGATTCCAAATCTGGGTCGTAATTAGACCCTAAATTTGACATTCCTATCAAATTTGAAGTCTCTGGCTCTTACCATTTTCTTTTTAAGCAGGATTAATGAAAACCGCTAGCGGTGTAATTGATTGAACCCAAACGTTTCAGAGCTAGCTGAGACCCCAAATATGATATACATACAAAATTTCAAATGTCTAGCTCTTACCATTCTCCCTCTTACCTAGCTCTTACCATTCTCCAGCTCTTACCATTTTCCCTTCAGACAGCAATACTGAAAACCGCTAAAAAGCGGCAAAAATCGACAAGAGTGTATTCGATTGCACCCAAAAGTTTCGGGGCACAACTAGAGCCCAGATGGGACCTTTATACCATTTCATCCAAATCGGTCAACGCTAAGTGGCAAAAGTGCCCATCACGGCGTACGGCGGACAAACTGATTTTTTTTTTATTCGATTTTCAGATTCTACGTACCTTGAAACGTATAATATCAAATTTTGAGGGGGGGTAATTTTGTTTTTTCCGTGACGATTCCAAAGGTTCATTATTGAAAATAATAAACCAAAAGTATATATTCCCAGTATATATCTATTTAAGATTTTAAAGTTGACCTCTGGGGCTGAAAAAAGCTAAAAAAACATCTGAAACTGGAAAAAAAACCAACCATGCATAAGATGTTTTCTCTTTGGAATAAACAATCACGTGTTTGCACAATTGAAACTGTTCTCAACATATTAAGCTTCACTTCTTTTTTCTTTGAGGCACTCTGTATTTTAAGCTGTTTAAAAACAGGATTTTACAATTCATTTCAGCGAAACCACAAGGAATCTTACACCTTAAGTAAACCTAATTATAAAAACTCTGCCAATGTGACACCTGGGTTTATTATTTTTCTGGCAAAAAATAATAACTTTTTTGTGGGGGGGTACCCCCCAAAAATATTTGAGGGGGG
>CM022882.1:21928286-21947124 GCA_012654025.1 Pachypsylla venusta
CCAGCATAGTTGAACTACAGCTCACCATTACAGATCTCGAGATATCTGACGATTATTTGTCGATTTATTTTACTGCTCAGTATAATTTTTCAAGGTAAGTTATTACGGAGAGTACTCGTCTTTCTCAAAATCTTTACACGTTCGACGCGACGTCAAGACAATTTTACTGCAGAGAATAATGGTTAAAAAAAAATCTGTCAACCCCCCCCCAAAAAAAAGATGAGGGGGGGGTCCTCGGTTCTTCCAAATCTGTGGCGTAAATAGACTCTAAGTTTGACATACCTATTAAATTTGAAGTCTCTGGCTCTTATCATTTTCTTTTTAGACAGGATTAATGAAAACCACTTTAAAGCGGTAAAAACCGCCAGCGGTATATTTGATTGAACCCAAAAGTTTCGGAGCTAACTGAAACCCAAATACATATACATACAAAATTTCAAATCTCTGGCTCTTACCATTCTCCTTTTAGACAGCAATACTGAAAACCGCTAAAAAGCGGCAAAAATCGCCAAGGGTGTATTGATTGCACCTAAAAGTTTCGGGGCACAATTAGAGCCCACATGGGACCTATATACCAATGCGTATGGTATGCGTTCCAGGTTGTCTGGTGCGTAGAACCGGACATCGCGAGGATGGCGTCCTGAAATGACCTGGAACGCATACCATCACAGTTCCAGCCAAGGGCCATCAAAATCTTTTCGGTAAACTCATATCAATCTATTTCTACCATTTTAATTAATCATGCATCTATAAATTGGAAGAGCGGTTGATTTCGTGGGAAAAACCGATGCTACTACTACAAACACACAAGTTCAACAAATATACCATATTTTGGCAAATAAATTGTAATCTTTGAATAAGATGTTAATTATAAGTGTTAAAAAAACGTCAACTTATAAATAATTTAAAACAAGACACTATTTATAATTACTTGAGAAGAAATTAGTTTTGAATCATTCCATTCATCATCAATCTAGTCGAATCTAATTAGAACCCCTTGTTTTGAGTTTTAACAGAGACTATCATTATTCTTTTATGTTTCAGTCTACAAGTTTGTACTCAGAAACAACATTCCAGTGACTATAATGGCGGAGGAGAAATCATATATCGTCCAGACACCAACAGCTTCTGCAACAATCTACCATGGATCCTGCAAGCTGGACATAACAAGAGTTTGTTTCTAATGACATGGGGGTACTATATCCCCCACAATACTCTCCAATGTACAAGTAGAAATAGGATTCTTATATATTCTGCATATCCTATAAGGTAAAGAATCCCTTGACACCAACAGCTTCTGCAACAATATACCATGGATCCTGCAAGCTGGACATAACAAGAGTTTATTTCTAATGACATGGGGGTACTATATCCCCCACAATACTCTCCAATGTACAAGTAGAAATAGGATTCTTATATATTCTGCATATCCTATAAGGTAAGGAATCCCTTAACACCAACAGCATCTGCAACAATCTACCATGGATCCTGCAAGCTGGACATAACAAGATTTTGTTTCTAATGAGTCATAGATATGAACAGGGGCCGGCTGTACCATATAGGCGAACTAGGCTGAAATATGGGCCAAGGTACGGTCCGTAAGGATACCAAGCACACCATTGTAAGATCGACACGCGTCAGTGTGTAACTGATGGTTCCATTCTTTGTGTGTATGATTGATAATTCATAACAAGAATTATCAATCATAAAAACCAATAGTAAAAAAAATATGAATATGAGTACCTTTATTATTTATATTAATTAACGAACAAATTAAAAATTATATTCAGGGGGCGGCAAAATTCATTTTGCCTAGGGCGGCAAATTCTCTTGAGCCGGCTCTGGATATGAATAGCTCATTTTACTGAGTAATTCATTAGAGCTGAAATCATTGAAAAGATTCATAACTCACATCTCTGGCTAAATTGTTATCTTGTTTTTACAGACTAAGAAGAATTATCTGTCCATCATCAATTCACGACAAAAATTCCATCCTTCATATCTTCAGTGACGAATGGTTCGACAATCAACATCAAACCCAAGAAGATCAAGAACAACAAATCAACATTAACAACAACCTCATCAACAACTATCTGAACGAGCAACAGAAACAAATCCTATACAATTCCAAACCTCCAATATTCATAATAGAATATATTGGTAAAGAACCAAACGGAAATAAGATACAAATCAATTGGCTGGAAATATCCAAACCAAAACTAGCCCATTATAATTATGATTTTCAATCTAAACTTAATTTGAGCAATATTAATAATATAAGTTTAACTAATTTAACTTTCCTCGATTGTAAATATAAATGTCCAGAAATTAATGCTTGCATTGAATCACAACTTTGGTGTAATGGTATACTAAATTGTCCTTCTGGTAGAGACGAAGAGTTAATTTATTGTGGTATTAATTATAATAATTATCTAAACATACTGCCAACCTATATTGTAATATTAATATTTATTCTAATATTATTTTTATGTTTATTTATAATTTTTATTTTGGTTGATTGTCGAAAATGTCGACGAACATCGTCAGATAGTAAAAATAATAAATTGTATACTATTAATGGTAAGAAACGAAATAATACGCAAGATAATTTGTTAAGTTTTAATTCAAGTGAGAATTCTATTTCTTGACAGAATTCAATGTATACAAGTTGTCACTATAATAGAAAACATTATTATCATAATCAAAATATACAATTTATACATATGGAACATGAAACTACTGTTTAGATTTTATGTTACGTTCTGTATATCATATGAAACTGATATTTAGATTTTATGTTACGTTCTGTAGATCTCATGAAACTAATGTAGTAGATCTCATGAAACTGCTGTTTAGATTTTATGTTACGTTCTGTATATCATATGAAACTGTTATTTAGATTTTATGTTACGTTCTGTAGATCTCATGAAATTTTTATATTTTATGTTACGTTCTGTAGATTTCATGAAACTAATATTTAGATTTCATGTTACGTTTTGTAGATCTCATGAAACTGCTGTTTAGATTTTATGTTACGTTCTGTATATCATATGAAACTGTTATTTAGATTTTATGTTACTTTCTGTAGATCTCATGAAACTAATGTTTAGATTTTATGTTACGTTCTGTAGATCTCGTGAAATTAATATTTAGATTTTATGGTACGTTCTGTAGATCTCATGAAACTGCTGTTTAGATTTTATGTTACGTTCTGTGTATCATATGAAACTAATATTTAGATTTTATGTTACGTTTTGTAGATCTCAGATTGGTCCAGTCTTATGAAAATAATGTTTAGATTTTGTGTTACGTTCTGTAGATCACAGATTGTGAGCTTTATGAAAATAATGTTTTGATTTTTTGTTACGTTCTATAGATATCGGATTTTTAGACTACCCACAAATATTATATTTGCAGGTTTGTGTGCCAAATTTGTCAATTTTATTATCAAAAGGAAATAATACTTAGCACCGAAAACCTACAAGATTTTCTCTTCCTTAATTTAAAGTTTGGGTCATTGGTTTGACGTTTTTAATGAGCGTTTTTTTTTTCTTTCTTTTTTTTCCAAAAAAAAAATTACTAGCAGTCTTCAGATATTGACAATGCTCTTTGAATTTTTTTTTTTTCAGCCAGTAAAATAATAAACCATGTGTCACATTGGCAGAGTTTTTTGTATCATGTTCACAAACAGTTATAGGTATAAGTGAGCTTGTGTTAAGTGGAGAGTTAGAAAGAATGAATGATTAATGAAAGAAAAACATGTAACTTACGCTTAGGGTGAATGACCTTAATGAAGTCAACTGAATTATCTGCGAGCACTTGAATGAGTTCTACTATCCCCAGATAATTCTAACAAAATGCAATTCATTAATGTATCTGGGAGTTGCTATCACCTCCACTGTATCCGCTATCTGCTACTGTTTGGATCTACGGGGGTGGTTCCAAAATTTAGTGGCCCGACAACAAAGAGTTAGGCTATGTTCACATGACCGCGCGGTATCATGTGAAATCGATACAAGTTTGTAGAACTAGTACCGCGCGGTAATGTAGACAATATGCACTATTTAGATAGATCTTGTGCCGCGCGGTATCATATGAACATATCGATACAAGTTTGTAGAACTAGTGCCGCGCGGTAATGTAGACAATATGCACTATTTAGATAGATCTTGTGCCGCGAGTTTCATCGTACTGCGCGGTCATGTGAACATAGCCTTAATGTATGATAATACGAGGTAAAATTATCCAAATATTTTCATTAATTTGACAGGTAATTTTGGTTTAGGTTCCGTGTACATTTTTACATTGTGTTCGGTTCCTCCGTGACAACGCCCCTGTCCAGAATGCCGTCACTGCAAAAGTTGCTGTGCGTGAATGTGGCTTTACTGAGATAACCTACTCCCCTGCAGTCAAGGTCTGGCCCCCAGCGATCTGTTTTCAAAAAATCGGAAATCTGCGTTGCGTTGAAAAAAAATGGGAGTTATGAAGAGATCAGGTCGACTGTTTTCGAGCATTTTGACAGTAAAGATGCTAACTACTTTTGGATTGCCATAGAGATGTTACCCAAAAGATGTGAAAAACGTGATGTCAATGGAGAGCATGTTGAAAAATAAGACACAGTGGGTTTTTTATTTTTTCTTCTCCATCTAGGTTAGGCCACGAACTTTTGGAACCGCCCTTAATACAAAAAAATCCAATTTAAAAAAAAGAAAGTCATAAATAAATATTGTAAAAATATTTACAAAGAGACAGTATTGATTCAAATTAATTATGTATCATGAAATAATTATAGGCCGAGCTTTCAATAGCACTCAGGCTATCATCCTCAGACCAGTGTTGACTCTATATGAACATTATAGAGTCAACACTGGTCTGAGGTTGATAGCCTGAGTGCTATTGAAAGCTCGCCCTATTATTATTTCAATCTAAAACGATATTGCCTTTTTGTAAATATTTTTTATTTTTATTTTTCGATTCCTTTATAAAATATTCTAATTAACATCAAGTGTTCATTATTTAATGTTTCTTCTTTTTCCCCTTTCCTTTTCCTTTGGACTTGGATCTAGAGGATGACCCTTCTTGTTTGGATGAATCGTCTCTTTCTTTTTCCTCAACATCTATTCTTGTGAACTGTTCATATAGATTCCCTAACAATTGCGTAATTTCAAACATCCGTTCTTGTAATTTAGATGAAACCATTTTTTCTTTGTATGAAGAGCTTGCTAATTTATTTTTACTTTTTATTTTCATCTCATTCAATTTTTGCGTAATCCTCTTTATTTCATCTTTCAATTGAGCTTTAGATATGTCTCCTTGTCTAAATGAAGCCTTTCTTTTTTTAACCTCTTGTTCCATAGTACGCAATGTATCTGTAATATCAAATATCGCACAGTGATGTGATTTTAATTTGTCTATGTTTTCTTTGAGTCTTTTAAACAAATTCGTCAGTGATTTGTCATTCAAATTTAAATGTTGTACATCTCTAATGATGAATGCTCCTTGTTTTAGTGCTTTTTCAAATTTTTCTTCTTTTTCAATTTCTATCTGTTCAAGTAAGTCTTTTATTTTAAATTCTCGATAAAAGTCAGACCAATTTAAAGTCTGCAAGCTTTTTATTTCATTCCTTATGTCTTCCATAAGGGGTTCTACAGCTATTCTTGTTTTTTCTATCGCTTCTACTCTTTTCAAAAAGACTTCTTTTCTTATTCGTATCTCTTTCTCTATATAAGTTTCTGGTAAATCAGACTTCTCTATGTCAGTTTTTGGTAAATCTGATTTCTCTATATCACTTTCTGGTAAATCCGATTTCTCTATGTCAGTTTTTGGTAAATCCGATTTCTTTATATCAATTTCTGGTAAATCTGATTCCAAATCAGATTTATCGGATTCTAAAAACAAACAAAAGTTGAAAAACATATTAGTTAGGTACCTATAGAGTAGGAAAACACAATGTGATCTTAATTCCTTTCTGTTCATTTCACAACTTTGGTGCTCACTGCAGCATTGTAGGATTTTCTCAATATTAATATCAATCATTATCCAATTACTTTGAATTTTTCTATTTTACCTAGAATGCTGTTTCTTTGTGTTATTATGTCACAACTTTGGTGCTCACTGCAGCATTGTAAGATTTTCCCAATATCTATCATCATCCAATTACTTTGAATTTTTCAAATTTACCTGCAATACTGGCACTGGATCGCTATGGCCATTTATTTCCATAGCTACTCATTGTTCTCACCAGGTTGAAACGGCCCCGAAACATCCAAACCACGGTGACAAATATTGCCCTCTGTCAGAATTCAAACCCAGATCCTCTCGAAATTCAAATGAGAAAGTATAGAAGTATATTTTTGACACCATATTATCAATTCATAAGTTAAAATAGTAAAACCCATCAAGTTTTGTTTCTCTGCCATTATCATCTCTGTCCCTTAATTTTGGTTGGAATCTATTTTTTGTATATTTTGGTTGACTGTTTGAACTAAAATGGACCTTCCTGTATATTAATGGCCGTCTTAGATTTAGGTATCATCGTGGAGCAATTCTAAACTAGAGATGTGTCATGAGTGATTGATTAACTCAAATGAGCCAAATCACTTTGCTTAGTCATTGACTCATTAATCACAATCACAACACGATTGAAATAGAAACATTTTCTTTTGATTGAAAATATTTTTTGAGTCTTTCAATTGAGTGTGATTATATGAGCTAGATCTAGATCCATTTGATTATGAGTCATTGAGTGGGTCTTATGAATGATTAGATCATTTTACTGAGCGATTCATTAGTGATCATTTCCACGCATGTAAACACAGTTCACTCACCAAAACTGCCATGAAATAATGTTATTAGGATAATGCAGCAGTGGAATGTAGCTCTCAAAAGACTACCCATTTTAATTTCTTATTCAACTTCTTAAAAACTGAAAAAAAAGGAAAACATTTAAAAAATTTTAAGGTCCATTTACACTGCCCGAACATACACGAGCATCGAGCATTCGTGATCGTTGCTCGCCAGTTTTCGACGAGCACGAACTCAAACGAGCATTCTGTTCACACTGCTCGAGCATTTCTGACGATCAGTTACTCGAGATCAGGCTCGAGCACGAACGAGCATTCGCTTCGAACATGATCGGCGACTGTTTACACTGCCTGAGCCTCGAACGAATGCTCGTTCGTCACCTCTGTTCGCGACGAATGTTCGGACAGTGTAAATGGGTGTTAATGATAAGGTAGATAAAATTCTATATCTTCACTTGACTTCAAATACTATATCTTCACATGACTGCACTGTGGTCAAATGAAGATATAGTATACCAATTCAACTAAAAAAAAAAAAAAAATTGTGTCTCTCTCCATCCTTCGACTCGACTAGACTGATGATGAATCGCATGATTCGCAACTAATTTCTTCATAAATAATTTTAGGAAGAAAGTTTTTTTGGCAGGTGTTTTAATTTATTTTATTTGGTAAATAATAAATTATCTCTAACAAAAAATTAAAATTGCCTCATTAAGTGATATTTACGAGTAACGAATGACAACGCGACGTTGCACGAACTCATTATTGGATTCGACAGGAAGGAAATTTTAATGCTGAAATATTTTGATATTAAAATTTTTGGGGTCCAAAATCAAGGTCGTACCCGGGGGGTGGGTCCATGGGGTCCAGACCTCTCCGAAATTTTATTATTTTTTTTATGAATGACTTATGTAATATTGTAAGGTGTAACTCATCATCACCACCAACAACAACATCAACAATAATAGTTTAATATCTGACGCAAGAGTGGATACCACACAAGATATCCTGAGTAGCTCTTTGAATCAGTGGATCGTAGTAGTGTGTAGTGTTTCCCATGACGACTTGGGTGGAGCTGCCAAAGTTATGTTACGAATTTGTAGTATAAATATTTTTAAGTTCTAACTGCTCAATATTGTATATTAAAATAATTTAACCTTTTTATATTTAATGTAAATTAATTAATTAATTAGTCCAATTAGATTTTAATATTGTAAAAACATAAAATAGATGTAAGACGATCGTCCGTCCTTTGGAAACTACTACGAGGGATTACAAGCTCATCCTACTACAAGCGACTGCAAGCTCATCCTACTACAAGCGACTGATCCAAATGAATGTAGGTAATAATATACCAAACACACAAAAAATCAACAAATATACATCAAATAAATTGTTCAAAAATTTAGAATCATGACAAGTAGTGTAATGCGACCTTTAATTTTTCTATAAATTGCCAAATAATTGTTAAAGTATGTCTATCTAAGAACTAGGAATATTTGCATTATTAAATTTGAACCCAACATATGTACTTCATTTTGGTATTTGAATTATTTCTTTTTCTATAATTTGTATTTCTTTAAAGATTATGTCAAAAATCTTGTAAGAAATTAACTAAAAAATTTAATATAATAATATATTTTATATTATAACTAGCTGAGTTCCATTGGGTTAGGTTCCAAAGGTTCAGACCCAGCCTAATCTTGCCCAGACTTCAACACGCATTTTTTTTTTTTTTTTTTTTTTTTTTTTTTTTTTTTTTTTGGAACCTAACCCAATACCACTCCCAACACGTCCTACCCAACAAACATGGTATTCAATTCTATGAAATTATAGATAAAAACCTATTCGCAGACCTACCGAATGTACATACGAAATTTCATTAAAATCGGTGAAGCCGTTTTGGAGAAGTATGGTAACAAACACCGTGACACGAGAATTTTATATATTAGATATAAAATATAATAAAATTATAATAATATGAAATATATTATTGATTGCCAAAGGTTTGCCTCACTGAATTTGACATAAATCATCGGCCCTTCTCGTTAGAACACCATTTAGTACACCCTGTATGTTTACAAATGTCAATTTTAATATAATTTTGTGATACTTCCATTGTAAGGTGCATTGTATCAAAGTACCAAATATCTGTCCTTGTGAAATGTATTCTCATTTGAGGAGCAGTCTCTAAAATGGGTCATTTTGGAGGAAAAAAATTGTTTTCAGAAAACTCTTCTCAAAGTTTTCAAATTACTAAAAATCTTCATATTTGAACATACTCTAAATAGTCTAAATCAGAGGTTCCCAAACTTGGGGGGGTGGGCGTGAAGGCAAGTCCAGGTGGGCGCGAGACCAGTTGAATTATTATTATTTAGTTAAAATATAATTTGGTACACATTTTTTTTTTTCAAAGGTAATTTTATTGAATATGATGTTTAGAAAATTTGAATGAAATAGCATTCAGCAACACATTAGCGTTCGGAATGAGATAGAATTCAGCAACACATTAGCGTTTTGAATGAGATAGCATTCAGCAACACATTAATGTTTTGATTGAGATAACATTCAGCAACGCATTAGCGTTTTGAATGAGATAGCATTCAGCAACACATTAGTGTTTTGATTGAGATAACATTCAGCAACGCATTAGCGTTTTGAATGAGATAGCATTCAACAACACTCAGAACACGCGTTTTGATACAGATAGCATTCAGCAACGCATTAGCGTTTTGAATGAGATAGCATTCAGCAACACTCAGAACACGCGTTTTGATACAGATAGCATTCAGCAACACATTAGCGTTTTCAATGAGATAGCATCAGGAACACATTAGAGTTTTGAATGAGATGGCATTCAGCAATTTGAATGAGATAGCATTCAGCACCCATACCAATTCATAATTTATAATGTAAACAGGAGGGGGGGCGTGGGAGGCTTTCATTTCAAGAAGGGAGGCGCGGTACCAAAAAGTTTGGGAACCCCTGGTCTAAATTTTGTTACTGGGAAATACTATTTACAACTGTTGTTATTATTACTACAGAAAGTAAACAACATGGAGAATTCAGAAATGCAATTTACCCCAAAAAGGGTCCAATTTACAAATGACCTTTTTAGGAGACTGCTCTTTTTTAGAGTATCAAAATACCAAAATATTTATCTAAGTTATCTATGTGCACTGCCTTTACTTTTAAGCCTTAGAAAATGTTTGGCAAAGCCATAAGCAATAGTTTTCTAAAATTCTATTTGCTAACCAACATTTCATCTTTATTTTTGAATTAGGAGCTAGTCAGGAGCCTCTTATTCGTAGTGAGTTGTAGATCAATCCGCAATTTAAGTACTAATAGCTCCGCGGTTAATTTCTGGTTACGAGATATTATACAAAAAACTACAAGTTAATATTACTGGTTGTATAGTTTCGTTATACAATTTACAAGACTAGTGGTCTCCTAAAAACTTGAAGTCTCCTAAAAATAATATTAACTTGTAGTTTATTGAGACCTACTTTGAGGATTCTCATGAAAAAAATATTACGGCAAATACTCGTATAATCCTATACAAAAAGAAAATAGTAAACGCTTAAAGAAAATTTAATGCGTATTCTCTGAGATAATACGGTTAAGGGAAAATATGTTTGTTTACATAAACTGATTGCACATAAACTGTTCACGCATCAATTCAGTTTACATAAACTGATCAGATCATATCCTTACAAAACCTGATAAACTGAATTGATGCGTGACGTATAATTCAAAATATTATTCCAGTCACAAAAACAAAAATATTTATACAGTTTAAAAAAAAAAAAAAATTTTTTTTTATTGAGAGAGAGTGAGAGAGAGAAATAAAATCATAGAAAAAAAGTAAGAGAGGGAGAGAGTATGTTTATTCTCATAAACTGATTTCATGGAAAGATAAAATATTACTTCATACTAAGTAAACGGACCTATTATTTGAGCCGCAAAAACAAAAATCGCTTGAAATATTTATCCTATTTAAAAAATACTTTTGTGCATTTTTTTTTGTCGATTTTTGGGAAAATTAAGAAAATCATGAGAATTGTCAATTATACAAGGGTCTGGTTCCACCAATAGTAGATAAGTTTTCTGTTGCTACTATCTGGTTCCACCAATGTTAAGTTTATATTCTCAGTCATTAGTCTGATGGTAGCCACAATTTTATAAAGGAACAACGTGTCTGCGTAGCCGGAAATAAGTTGTTGTCTGTTGCGATTTTTTTTTTTATAATTATCTATTCTTGGAGGCTGATGATTGATAAAGAATACCGTCCATTTCTAATTTTAATTATAATGGGCGTGCATACATACTGTAACTATTGACAGCACAATGTGCACAGTCACGCAGGTTTGCCTGCCCATTAAGTAGACAAATTAAAAGTATGCAGTCAAGGCCGAACCCAGGGGGAGGGTCCAAGGGGTCCAGACGCCCCCCCCCCGAAATTTCATTATTTTTTATGCATGACTTATGTGATATTATAAGGTGTAACTCATCATCATCACCACCAACAAGATCATCGACAACAATAATATCATTATCATCAACAATATCATCATCATCAACAATAACAACAACATTATCATCATCAACAACAATAACAACAACATTATCATCATCAATAACAATATCATCATCATCAACAATAACAACAACATTATCATCATCAATAACAACAACATTATCATCATCAATAACAATATCATCATCAACAACAATAACAACAACAATATCATCATCATCAACAATAACAACAACATTATCATCATCATCAACAATAACAACAACATTATCATGGCCCCCAAGATGGTTGGTTCTTCGTACCGGGGCTACCCGTGCCCTCGAGCACGGCCAAAGACCATCAACATCGTTCCGACGACAGCTCACTCATTGTGTTTCTCCTCCGTGGACCCAACCGTGCTGCTCCAGATACTTCCTCAAAGAGTTGGTATATAAATCTTTGCTAAACCCTGTAGCATCTNATCTTGCCCAAGTCCGTAACCTCGGGGGGGTCCGAGGGGTCCAGACCCCCCCCCGAAATTTCATTATTTTTTTGGATGCATATCTTATGTAATATTGTAAGGTGTAACTCATCACCACCACAAACAAAAACAACATCATCAACAAGAACAACAACAATATCATCATCATCAACTATATCATCATCATCAACAATAACAATATCATCATCATCATCAACAACAATATCATCATCATCAACAACAATACGAGTATCATCATCAACAACAATATCATCATCATCATCATCGTCAACAAAAATATCATCCTCAACAACAACAATATCATCATCATCAACAATAACAACAGCAATATCATCATCAACAACAATATCATCATCAACAACAACAATATCATCATCAACAACAATATCGTCATCAACAACAACAACAATATCATCATCAACAACAACAACAATATCATCATCAACAACAACAATATCATCATCAACGACAACAATATCATCATCAACAACAACAATATCATCATCAACNCTATTTCCATCATCAACAATAACAACAACATCATCATCATCAACAACAATAACAACAACATTATCATCATCATCATCAACAACAACATTATCATCATCATCATCATCAACAATAACAACAACATTATCATCATCAACAACAATATCATCATCATCAACAATAACATCAGCATCATCAGCAACAATAACAACAACATTATCATCATCAACAACATCATCACCTTCCATGATCATCATTTACAGGTGTTAGTCCTGGCTTGGCTGTCAATCCTTCGGACCGCAAGTAACTTCTTACAATCTCAAGTATGAAATAAATAAATGCCTTCGTAACCGACATTAATATTAGTAATTAAATTAATATTAATTAATAAATAAGTCTGCTCTATATATTATTTAGTACACCTCGTCCTAGTGCATCTTAAGTGCAGCTCGCTGTAGTGGATATTCAGTTAATCTTGTTTTAATGTATCCTTAGTGCATCTTAAGTACATCTCGTTCTAGTGCATATTTAGTGCATCTCGTTCTAGTACATCTTTAGTGAGTCTCGTCCTAGTGCATTTCGACCTAGCCTAATCTGTTAAAGTTACCCTCATTGTTTTATAATATTTAGATATACAGGGTGTTTCAGACAACCCGACCGAGCTTGAAATAAATAAATTATGTATAAAGTCGTCGCTTGTGTTTTTCAAGAGAATATTTTTAAGAACATTGTCCCACGACCCTTAAAGGCGTAAGTGAGTGGGCTGGAGGTGCATACGCAGTTTTCAAGAAATTCAAAATAGATATTTATAAGGAAAAATAATTTTTAGTCCCAATTTTGAGGTCGAGACCCGAGCTGTGTGTACGATGTAAACACTCTCAATAAGATTTTAAAAATAGAAAAATAATTCTGGCCACAAATTAATTCTATTTTTAAATTAAAAACCTTTTCATCCAATAATTTATCAAGGATACCACTTCAAAGAAAATTCCACAAAGTTTCAAAATTTAAGTTTGACTTATTTTTTTTTTTTTTTTTTTACAATTTGGCTTAACGTCTCTTTAACATCTTTCAAGACGGGGTTTTTACCCTCCATTCGCTGGAAACTTGCAAACCAGCTACCCACATTGACCTTTTGGGCCGGAAAAAAGAGCCAACGATACGAGGTGTTCCCAAGCGGTCACCCATCCAAGTACTGACCACGCCCGACGTTGCTTAACTTCAGTGATCTGACGGGAACTGGTGTATTCAACGTGGTATGATCGTTGATAAGACTTCTTTAGTAAACGCGATTAATACAATTCGGGACAAAAAGATAGGTGAGTGATCTGCGTCGCCCTGTATATAAGATTCTGTTAACTAGTTTTAAATCTCTTTTTTTTTTTATTATTTCACCTCTTATTATTTCAACTTGGAAGGCCCAAGTTGAACAATTGTCCTGTTTTAAGTTCCTCACTATGCACTTACTAGTTATTTTAAATCGCACTGTTATTGCATTATTCAATTTTATGTAGATAAATTATATAAATACAGTACTAACATGTTTGTAATAAAATTTATGAAAAATGTATCCGAAAAGAGTTATTTTTATAATTTATTTATGAAATTACTGCCATTACCAAATTTTAATACATATTAATGGTTTATCTTAAAATTGTTATGAGAATTACTTTGAACATTCTGTATTCTGTTGAGCACGCAGAGTGCAGTAGCGGATACAGAGGGGGCGGTAGAGGCGAAAGACACTCCTTTATCGCCCCTCCTCAGCTTAGCTCCACGCACCTCGAAAACAGTCTGTGGAAATATGTGTTTAAAAGAAAACGCATGAATGCTTCAAAATGAATATGGCTAATTGCGAAGTCTGTTAGTTAATAATCGAGCTATTTTCCTTGAAAATCTTGTTGTATAGACTTATTTCCTAAAAAAATCATTTTTAATAAGTACTATCACATCAGTTTTGAGCTCAACGCTTGATCGGCTCCCCCCTCAACTAAAGACCTGTATCCGCCACTGACAGAGTGTCAAAAGACCTTGCATTGCACACTTACTGCAACATTCTTTAGCAAAAATTGGTACAAATCTGTCGAATGGATTTTACACTTAAGTTTGTGAATTTTATGTGTTAGAATGAATTTTAATTTCAAAACATATAATTATTAAGAACTAAAAATACGGCTTATTTGTAATTTCTAAGCATATAATTATTAAGGACTAAAAATACGGCAATTTGTAAATTCTAAGCAAAAAATTATTGACTAAAAATACGGCAATTTGTAATTTCTAAGCAAAAAATTATTAAGGACTAAAAATACGGCTAATTTCATTTGATAACATGACAAGGTCAAGGGGTCCGACTTAGGGGAGAACCGTAGGGTCCTCGAACAAGGGAAAAATCCCACGTTCAAAATATTTTTCCCGTTTGGGGAGAAAAAAAATTTGTTCAAGAAATAAAGGCATGGCCGTAAAAACATTTCCAAACCTGTCGAGGGGGTTTAAAGTATGTCAATAAAGCTAACAAGTAAACATAAAAAGTTAAAAACAAAAGAGAAGTGGAAAAAATATGGTGGGATTTTTCCCGCGATGTGTCACGCCGCACGCGACAAAAATCCCACAACTATGGACCCTACGGTTCTCCCCGGAGTNAAACAAAAAAAGTTAAAAACAAAACAGAAGTGGAAAAAATAAAAATATGGTTGGTGGGATTTTTCCCGCGATGTGTCACGCGGCACGCGACAAAAATCCCACAACTATGGACCCTACGGTTCTCCCCGGAGTCATATCCCAAGGTCAAGTTCCCTCTCCCCACTTGTCTTTGATTCATCTGTAATTTCCCCTCATTTTGGTGATACGATTTTCGCCCATTTGCTCTATGCAGAAATTAAGGGCTTCGAAATCACATGAATCTGAAATTCTTCCATTTTCTTACAATAGAAAAGAAGTATTTTTTTTTTAATTCGGCTTAACATCTATTGGTCATTCAAGATACCCTCCATTCGCTGGAAACTTGCAAACCAGCTACCCACATTGACCTCACCCAGCCTGGGTTGGGCTGGAAAAAAGAGGCAACGATATGCGGTGTTCCCAAGCGGTCACCCATCCAAGTACTGACCACGCCCGACGTTGCTTAATCTGACGGGAACTGATTCAACGTGGTATGATCGTTGCTAAGAAGTATTAAAAACCATTAAATTAAAATGTTTTTTTTTATAAATTATAATAAATATTAGAACGTTTCCTATACTTTTATCCTTATCTAATTTCGCTGCATGAAAGAATTTTTAATTTTTACGTCAATTGGGCCCTTTGTTTCTGCCCCAAATCGTGTTTTGATTTTTTTCTTTTCTTCCCCTTCTAGAAAAGTGACCAATGACCATGCGGTCTACTTCAGTTTCTTTTTCTTATCACTTATCAGTTAACTTTTCTTGTATGAACATATGATAATAGAAGATAGAAATTCTTGTTTAGAATCTCATTTTTTTTTCGATTTAGAGTCTATTAATTTATTTTATTTATTTACTCAGCTTAATATCTCGGTAACGAAGTTGATAATGAATAATGAGCGAGCAGAATTCGATTTTATCTTTTTATCATTAAAACTCTGTCAATGGAGGGGAAATTTCTGTTAAGTAAGTTAAGTTTTTTGTGCTAATTCTATTCTACTGCGTTTTTTTTTTCTTCTCATATTTGAATTATTTTTCAAGTTTTGTGCGTTTTGAAATTATCAATTACTAGCAGGCTACGCCCGCTTCGCTTGGCGCCTTATAGGCATGGCCGTTTATAGTTTCAACCCCTTTTTTTCGCGATAAAAAGTAGCCTATGTCCTTTCCTAAAGTTTAGTCTATCTCCATACCAGATTTCATCAAAATCGGTTCAGTAGTTTAAGCGTGAAAGCGTAACATACAGACAGACAGAGTTACTTTCGCATTTATAATATTAGTATGGATTAATCTAAATCAGTAGCAAAAATTAGAAAAGGAGTACGGCAAGGATGTCCACTATCAGCTTACCTATTCAATTTGTTTATAAAAAATGCCATGAACGATATGAAAAGTGAAACGCCAGGAATAACAATAAACGGACAGCATATCCACTGTATACGATTTGCCGATGATGTAGTCCTTCTATCTGACTCAGAAAATGACATGAATCAAATGTTAGAAGTGCTGTCCCATAGACTAAATCATTATAAACTTAAGATCAATGCTAATAAAACCAAATGTATGGCAATAGATAAGAATGGAAACCTACCCGCAAACATCAAAATAGGAAATGAGAAACTGGAACAAGTTAAAAAATTTTGTTATCTGGGCAGTATAATAACAGCTGATAGTAAATCGAGAAGTGACATCAAAAGAAGAATTGTAATTGCAAAACAAGCTTTCCAAAACAAGTATAACCTCCTCACCAACAAACATCTTAAACTAGAAACAAAGAAGAATTTCGTAAAAACGTTTGTGTGGAGTGTATTAACGTACGGTTGCGAGGCATGGACGATAGGAATGTATGAGAAGAAGAGATTGGAAGCAGCAGAGATGTGGATGTGGAGGAAGATGACAAAGACGAAGTGGATAGAAAAGAAATCAAATGAGCAAGTAATATTAGAAGTGAAGGAGAAAAGAAGCCTGATGGAGTTCATTATGAAAAGAAAAAGCACATTAATAGGACACATTCTTAGACACAACAAATTCATTACCAACATCTTTGAAGGAAAAGTCATGGGAAAGAGAACAAGAGGCCGCCCAAGACAGTCATATTTCAAAGACCTCTGCAATCAAACGAACTGCCAATCTTATAAACAACTAAAGATAAAAGCATCCGAAAAAGAGACATGGCGTATGGCACTCACAAGAAGGTCTTAACCTTCAGAGATTGATGATGAATCTAAATCAGAAATTGAGAATCACATTTTTGTGAATTATTTTGATCATAGTGTTTCCCCTATGGATAATGATGGAGAAACGCACAGCGTTGTGGATCTGGATTGTAGATAGTAGTCTTCTTGCCATTCTGTTGGATATCAATGAAGGAAAGATGTAGTAGTTCCACAAATATTGTCCAGAAGTCATCCAGACTTTTAGACAATAAAAGTTTCTTTGTGGTAAGGCTCAACGACTCTTCGCATTTTTTTTTTTTTTTTTTTTTTTTNTTTTTTTTTTTTTTTTTTTTTTTTTTTTTTTTTTTTTTTTTTTTTTTTTTGTGTGTGTGTGTCACAGCATTAGGAGTTTTATATTCTAATAAACTAATAATCTCTTGAACCCGGGTATCTCGAGTGCAATACCACTGTGTAATACACGACTAGTCCAGGAGGAATTTCTCGACAATAATTCTCCTCCTTGTAATGGTGTATAGCCGGTTCATACATTTTCAGGTAATTATACATTTTAGGATACTTTTCAAAAATGGTCGAAAAAAGCGTTTTTTTTTTTTTTTTTTTTTTCAATTTTAACCCAATTAGAGAGGTTAGGAAACGTTTTTACGGTTTTCTCTATTGCATTTGTATAACCGTCCAACATGGACCCATAACGGCCAATAAAAAAGTGAGTCTAAAAAAAACCGGGTTTTTGAAAAGTTACCCTAAAACATATATTTACCCATTTTCCTTTTGCCCGCCCACTTCTTCTGTTTATTCTTAACAAAACTGTTATTTTCCTTTTGTTTTTCTACATGCATCCAAAAGAAATTCAAGACTTAAATATTATATAGAGTCTTCAATCATATCATATATTCTAGTCTCTCTCGAATCAGCGGTATCTGTTCAGACTCAACGTCCATTCATATGAAGTATTAGTTACAAGAGGGTCGTTTACAAAGACGATTAATGATGGCCAATGAGGAAGAACCAGAACTACATTAAACAGAATCTATGGAAGGTACGTATTTATCTTTTGATGTTTTGTTTTCTCTAACTTCCATGTCTCAGTGCTCACTGTGCTAGTCTTCTACTGGGAAAACCCGGGTACGAATCCTTACAGGGGTAATAATTGGTTACTGTATTTTGGACGTTTCTGGGGCCACTCAGCCTCGTAAGGACAATGATTAACTATGGAGATAAATGCACATAGCTATCCGGTGCTTGAAAAATCATTGAATAATTATCATCAGCTTCCAAGATATATTTTTAAATTGATATTTGTTAAAGTAAATAAATCGAGAGTAAACTATACTCTTAGAACTCATTCACTGTTGTCCGGTCTTCTTCAGGGCCGGCTGTACCAGATAGGCGAACTAGGCAACCGCCTAGGGCGGCAAAATCAAAATGGAATGTTATTTTCAGCGGTATATGTTATGTTTAAACTTACATGATTAGGTGAAGTATAAATACCGACATTAGCCATGATCTAGTTTGTAATATTTTTACAAAACAGCTTGTGATTATCTCGTAATAATCCTGTGATGTCGTTGATTTAAAAAATGTGTAATGATTCTAATTTGCTAAATGTATAGTGACTTAATTTTATGTTACATTCTTGAGTAAAAAATTTTAATTAAAATTGTGTAGATTTAACAAAAAGGTTTAGTGTCCATTAT
>CM022882.1:21971406-21986616 GCA_012654025.1 Pachypsylla venusta
GTTATTATTGAGGTTTTGTTTGAATAACGAATTTTGATGTTGATGTTATTATTGAGGTTTTGTTTGAATAACGAATTTGAATGTTGATGATTTGGATGTAGTCATGTAAAGAACAGCTAGTTTTGATTGTGAGAACGCACTACCGGGAACGAACCACCAAATGCGTTGGTGGATTAGTGGTAAGACGACTGGTAAACAGTAGGGCGTGAGTTCAAATTGAGCCAAACCATGGAATTTTATCATCATGCATTTTAGATATTTGCTATCTTATTCAAAACGCTAATGTGTTGCTGAAGTTTATCTTATTCAAAACACTAATGTGTTGCTGAAGTTTATCTTATTCAAAACACTAATGTGTTGCTGAAGTTTATCTTATTCAAAACACTAATGTGTTGCTGAAGTTTATCTTATTCAAAACACTAATGTGTTGCTGAAGTTTATCTTATTCAAAACACTAATGTGTTGCTGAAGTTTATCTTATTCAAAACACTAATGTGTTGCTGAAGTTTATCTTATTCAAAACACTAATGTGTTGCTGAAGTTTATCTTATTCAAAACACTAATGTGTTGCTGAAGTTTATCTTATTCAAAACACTAATGTGTTGCTGAAGTTTATCTTATTCAAAACACTAATGTGTTGCTGAAGTTTATCTTATTCAAAACACTAATGTGTTGCTGAAGTTTATCTTATTCAAAACACTAATGTGTTGCTGAAGTTTATCTTATTCAAAACACTAATGTGTTGCTGAAGTTTATCTTATTCAAAACACTAATGTGTTGCTGAAGTTTATCTTATTCAAAACACTAATGTGTTGCTGAAGTTTATCTTATTCAAAACACTAATGTGTTGCTGAAGTTTATCTTATTCAAAACACTAATGTGTTGCTGAAGTTTATCTTATTCAAAACACTAATGTGTTGCTGAAGTTTATCNTGAATGATATCTTATTCAAAACGCTAATGTGTTGCTGAATGATATCTTATTCAAATTTTCTAAAATAAAATTACCTTTGTAAAAAAAAAAAAAATGTGTACATTAATATTTTAACTAAATGATAATAACTCAGGTGGTCTCGCGCCCCCCTTGGCTTGCCTTCACGCCCCCCCTAGTTTGGGAACCCCTGAGTTAGACTAACCAACTGGGCTTTGTGTTTTATATGTATAGAATAGCTGTTTCGCTACGATTCTTATATTGCTATTTTTGTTTTACAAGGACAATAGAATTTGGAGGGAGTATGGGTTTGTGTGAACCCTGTATATTGCAACCTTTAAAAAAAACAAGATTTAAACGTTTCGCCGAAGGCGTTAGAGGCACGGCCGTTCTAGACTTTTTAGTATTTTCTAAATTTTATTTTGCCTGTACCCAGTTTTGAACTCGTAGCTCCGGAATGACTGGCCATACATTTGCCGAAAATGTTCTAAAATAAGGACTAAATGGCCACCTAAAACTTTCTCGCTTTGAGTTGATATGTCGCGACAAAATTTAAGATATCGGACCGTGACTGTCCGATTTTGCTGAATAAATTAGGAATTTGGTGGTAACTCGAAAACGGCTTGATATTTTTTTAGTTCTGATGATTTTCCCGAGGTCGTATAGAATATGATTTTGAGGTGGACCATTCCCAACAATTTTTCGCTATCTGGTACTGTTTGGGCTGTGGAATTGGAACTAGAGATTACGATCCCGGGATCCTGCTCGAAAATGGCTGAAATTTTGATCCCGAGATTCGCCATCCAATCCCGGGATTTTCGGGATTGATATAACAAAAACAAACTAAAAACAAATTTTTTTATTGAATTTGAAAATGAGGCCCCAATACATTAACCTTGAACGTTACATGAAAATCGATAGACTTGTAAAAGTGTGCAAAGGCTTAATTTTTAATGTTCTAATCTTCTAATATATTCTAACATCTTTTTTGAACGTAACAACTTGTGCTCAGTTTGACTCTAAAATGGACGGTTTTATATCGCACAAAAAAGATTCAGATCCTTCATCCGTTTGGAGTCATTTTTTAGTGTCCAAAGACGGCAAAAATGCAAAGTGTAAAAAATGTGATGCTATGTTGAAAACTCTTGGTGGTTCCACAAAAGGACTCCACACACATCTCTCAAATTAAAAACTTGATTTTTTTATTTTTATTTTATGTAATAAGTACATAAAATAAAAAAAAAATTCTAATCCCGATCGTTCCAGTTCCGAAATTTCGGTATTGTCAAGAAGGTTCGGGATCATAATCTCTAATTGGAACAGACAACCCCTATCATATAGGTACACACACACAAATTTCTTAACACACATAAATGCTACTCTCCAGAAATCAGCACAGTTCTTCTCTAAATTTACTCACCTGAGTGAGTAACATGAAGGCATTATCAGAGCCAAGATTACTCTTTAGAAAATCAACACAATGCTTCTCCAATGCGGGGACAGCGTACTTCTTCGCCGTATAGAGAGTTGTCATCACAGTTTCGGGTCCAAATTGAACCTCATCGGAATAGAGGAATCTAAATGAAAAATAAAGAGATTACGAATTATTCGCAGGGTACCTACATCCTCACTATGAGTTTCAAGGATTATTCGTAGGGTACCTACATCCTCACTATAAGTTTCAAGGATTATTCGTAGGGTACCTACATCCTCACTATGAGTTTCAAGGGTACGATTTTTTTGTTCAACTTAAAAGCATCCTGCAAATTTAGCGAGACGTGACCCTGAATTTTAAGTTTTAGTCAATTTTTATCATGGCATTATAACTTATAACTTAGTAACTCTAACTTCCGAAGTGAAAACAGGTCATACTTGAGATGTTACTTGAGGATGACATCCTCACGGACGGAGTTCACCTAAGCTGATGATGCAAAATAATACAGAAAGCAGCTCTGCAATGTAATTTAGTTTTGTAACACATTTTTTTCGCGTGTGTATGTTAAGAGTTACCGCACACCACAAATCGGCCATCCAAGCATACGTTATTGTACAATCAAAAGTTATTGAGGTAATTATATTGCAATGATTGACATGATTCTGGAGGCCCCAGTCAATTAATAGCCCCCAAGATTAGAAATATCCTGACAATTAAAAACTTTAGCAGCGAAGACAAAGACAAAAAACTTTAGACAAAAACTTTAGCAGCAAAAAAAAGCTACATTTTCCTGCGATGATGCCACTTTTGGTTGATAACAGTGAAAGTGTTTCTTAACCTATATGGTGTGGGGGGGGGGAGGAGAGTACAGATGTAAACAGGCTGGTATAAGGTTAGCGAAAAGGTTTTGATGGCCCTTAGCTTGAAAAGAAATTGAAAGCGTTTCAGATCGTTGTTGTTGTTGTTGTACAGCAATCATGAATCAAAGAGGAATAAAATCAATGCTATTGGTAAAATTGTGTTTCAACACAGTAAATAATCACCATCAGGAGAAATGAGGATACTCGCTGTGTGAGTATGTGGGCATTCTTTTGGTTTGTATTGCTGTATTGATGGTCTTTGGTCAAAAAGTGCTTGGGTTGTCCTGGTATGTAGAACAAACCATCTGAGGACAGTACCAGATCGTCCTGGTATGTAGCACAGACACAGGACATCACGAGGTGAACCCTACAAACACTCACCTAAGAAGTGCAAGAAAAGCTGCAGGTTCAACATCGGGCAACTCTATTTGGTCTGCTTCTGTTGCAAGAGTACCATTAAACATTGCATCAAAAACAGCGCTTCCAACTGAAAGTACAAATTTATGAGCAGGAATTCTTTGCATTCCATTTTCTCTGCCAACCACGAAATGAACATCCGCTAATATTTCATTATTAAACATAAAAGCAAATCTTTCTTTGACAGTTGTTTTGGTTGCTTGCCAATTATAAACTGGTTCTGAAGAAGTGGATGACACTGGTGGAGAGGTTGAAGGGTTGGCATGGTCTTCTAAGGAAACATTTTTTAAACATCCATTACTGTTTTTAGAATTTTCTGTGGGATCAAAATCTTCTGCAAACAAAAAGAACAAAAAAAAAAAAAAAAATCAGTGACAAGATCAGATAGAGAGGTTTTCTTCATTGGAAAACTATCACCATGTTTGATTTCAGGTTTTGTCTTCGGAGGCATCCAATAGGTAAATATTTAGAAAAGCAATTCTTAACTTAGGATTAATATTTTTTTTTATATATATATATATAAAGTTATGCCCCGGAACCGCTTTCGCATTACTTCAGGGTAATTAATATACTTAGGATTAATATACTTTGATATACTGCAAGTAAAAAGTCAAAACATTCCAATTAGAATCCCAAATAAGTAGGCAGCATCATTGGACAAAATGTAGCAACTGGTCAGCCTAAAGAGATCGGTTGGCGATAAAGTTTCTCTGGGCCCTCCTACATCTTATTAAAATGACATCCCTTCCATTCTCTCAGAGAACAATTGAAACATCATTGTATTTCAATATTGCCAGATCTTTCACATATCCTTAATTTTACATCGTAACTCTGGTCTGATGATGAGAAAGCTCACCAAATATTGTAACTTGCTCCAAAAAAAAATAATAGTATCTGTCTGGTACCAATTATTAATTTGATTAATTAAACTCTGAAACGATATTGCCCATATTTATGTTTTAATCTTTTATCTGAATGCGGACAGAGCCAACAACTTCACCGGAAACTATTATGTCCATACCTACTTAGTTATGGACATAAGGAATGTCCATACCTTCCTACATAGTTTCATCAAAACTGTACAAGGCACTGCAGCGTTGTCGTCGAACGAATAGCAAAAAAAGATCTCGCTAAGTTTGATCAAAAATAGGTGCTTCCCAACCTTGCTTCAAAATTCAATTGACGCTCAGGAGGTAGGAGTCGTCTAAAACGTGAACGCTATATAAATACCGAGAATAAATTAAAAAATGAAATTCCTCAGAATCTGTACTGTCGAATTCATTCCTATATTGTTGAACATGTGCCCCTGCGGATCCCTAATCCGAGATAAGTTCCTCAAATGGCGCCCTATCACTTATTCCCTACAGAAGAGCGATCTTTGAGTTTGGTCTTTTTGGATAAAGGCTTTGTCCACTAATAAAAATATGATTGACAAACCAAACATATTTTGAATGGGTTTATCAACTCGTGTCTTCTATGCAATTGCTTCGGTTGTGATTGCAACTCGCCATCACAACTGAAGTGTCTTGAAGACAAAGAAAAGCAAAAGGACTTACCACACGCGGAATCACAGTTATACATATTGGTTGCCACTTCTTGCAGAAGAAGTGGATTTCGTTGCATATTTTGTGGTACATTCTTATCAAAAGACTCATCCTCTACGTCCGTTTCATCCATAGTGGTTATAGTGTGCTCCTAGTTTGGGTAACTTTAAATTTAAAATATTAATGTCTGTTCAAATGTTATCTTCAGAATTTCAATGTGAAATTCTGTATTGTCGAAGTAAAATTATATTTTTTAATAATCTATTTGTAAAATCGCAAGTTAATTGAAAAATAAAAATAATCTTTAAGTACTTTGTTATAAACTGAACTGAACTTTCTGGACTATTGATTAATTGATAAAAATAATCTATTTAAAAGATAAAAATTGATAATGTTAAAAATGTTTTATGAAACAAGTAAAGCAACGTTGTCATACATCAAGTTTTGGAACGACAAGGAAAACAAAAGTTGTATGACTACGGGGAGAACCGTAGGGTCCCATAGAGAACCGTAGGGTCCCAGAGTTGTGGGATTTTTGTCGCGTGCGACACGACACATCGCGGAAAAAATCCCACCAACCATATTTTTATTTTTTCCACTTCTCTTTTGTTTTGTTTTTAACTTTTTATGTTTACTTGTTAGCTTTATTGTGACATATTTTAACCCCCCTCGACAGGTTAGGAAACGTTTTTACGGCCATGCCTTTATTGCTTGAGCTAAATTTTTTTCCCCAAACGGGAAAAATATTTTGAACGTGGGATTGTTCGAGGACCCTACGGTTGTCCCCTAAGTCGGACCCCTCCCCCCAATGACGCGTGCTATATACAAGTTGCTAGAAATTATAGTATTATTCGAGTCTCAAAATCCTCCATTCTGATGAGAGTTTTTCAGGCATCAGAAAGTCAAGAATATACGTAACCTAACTATATCACAGATATTAGACCTACATTTGTGTTCGGTATTGAATTTAAAACCGGAAAGAGTTTTGGTTTTCTCGAAAAAAAATACCCTCCCCTCAAAATTTGTTAATTTATGTTTCAAGGTATATAAGTAAAATACAAAAATCGATTAATAAAACTCCGTGAGGGCTTTCTTTTACTACTTAGCATTGTCAAAATTTATTGAAAATTAAACTAAAATGACAAAAGTGACGGACCAATTTTTGCTTTGTAGATTTAAAGTTTGTGGCACCATCCTGATCTCTGGTGAGCTAATGTTATTCTGGTAGATGTTGGCAGAGACATTTATGATTCAACTATATCAGGAGTGGAGGACACGGTTGGCCCTATGATTTTCGATGATGTGGGGGGGGGGGTCAGTATCATGTTAGATTTGTTGCCTAATCACTGGTTATTGTGGTCTACGAATACACCTGTACACCATGAGGTTTCATTGAGACTCAAAAGTTTGTAGATATTAGTCAAAAGGCTGATCAAGCTTACTTTTACTTTCTCACAATAGTGAGAAAGTAAAAGAAGAAAATAACAAAAAGACTGTGTTTTGAATAATTTACTAGAGTAAAGAGTTATTTATTTATATTTTTTTTTAAATTATTTATTTAAACTTAATTATTTTTTATTTATTGATTGGTCAAAATCATACAATTTAACTACTTAGGATACTGTTCAAAGTGTTGAAAAAAATGGCCAGAGTTATATTTTTTGAAGTACTGATGACATCAGATCAAGTGGCCATTTTTGTTTACCCGTACTATGTTAGGGGAAAAAATAATATAACGGACGGGGGTCTAGATGGAAAGGTGTTTATAAAAGAAAAACAAAGAGAGCAAAATTCCTTTTGCATTGGTATATTGTTGAGATAAGCAATGCTTAACTACAATGGTCTGACGGGAATTGATGAATTGAAGATATTAATTAATCAATCAAAAGTATAGGATAAAATCAATATTTGTTTAACACTAGAACATACTCTGACCATTTAACACACCTTATACCTTGTATCTATTGAGGAAAGTCAATAATTCAAACTCCGTGAACATCGAAACACTCGAAAGGGCAGAAGACTAATTTTATTTTTATGTATGTTTGTTAATAAAAACTAGTCAAATTACAAACACAGATTTGGCAATTATCGTTCATATTAACATTGACGTATGTAATAAAATAGTGTTGGGAAATACCCCAAGATATTATTTTCTTTATCTTCATTGAAAAAGCCATTTGGGTTTCTGGTGCACCCTATTTAGAAGAAACTACTATTTTTTTTATTATTTGAGAGCTTTGCGCACCCTATTTAGAAGAAACTACTATTTTTTTTATTATTTGAGAGCTTTACAAACTTCAGTTTTTTTAAAAGCTAAGGTCTACAAAGGAATGTAATACCTAACCCAATACTACTGGGATCATCTGTATAAATATATTTTATTACAAGAAATGAAAACTACCAAAAACACTTGGCTTTATGTACAACAATTTTAGTATATATTATTCGATACACGTATTTTATTCCATTAACAAGAGTAAAATCTAAAATGGGCGTATCGAATTAAAATTGTGGAACATAGTCAAGTGTTTTTAATTTAATTTCTTGTATGTTTTTGATAGTTCTACCAAGTGTTTTAAGATTTTCTTACTATGAAACATATTTTGTAACAATACGTGCGATATTCACTTGGTTATAATCATAGATTTTGATTTATAAAAAATTATTACAAACTTCTCTCAATAGTACAAAATTTAATTGTAATAATAAGTTATTAAAAATAATTCATAATTCAAATTAAAAACTAAAGATAAAAGATAATCATTTCACTTATAATATGAATTATAGTGAGACCCTAATATTGGATTTCAGTGGCAGATAACAAAGAAACAATAAACTAGGAATAGACATTCAAATGTAAGAGAAATGAAAAAACATACCTCTTACAAATAATACAGTTCTTAATTCGAGAGTTGAGAGGAAAATTCTTTGTTTACAAAATAATGCGTGTCCCAAAAGTCCGAGACCACCTGAATTTCTAACGGCTTTATGTGAAGTTTTGAAATTTTGCATGGTATTATACCCCAAATTAAACCACCTGATGGTGTGACCAATTTTTCAGGAGCGGGTCCCATGTGGCCCCCAGGGTGTCCAACTTTTTTTTTAAATACGAACCCCCATCTTGTGATACATTTTCAGAAAAACAAGAAAATTACAATAAACAAAAAAATTCATACGTTTAGCGTGTTTGATTTCAAAATGGCGGCCATTTGAAATTTCCAAGACATGACTACTAAGAGTGGCTATTTGATAAGACACAACTACTCATAATATTAAACCAGATTACAAAACACGAACAAAAATTAATAATAATAATAATTAACAAAATAAAATAATTGAAACTAAATAATATCACAGAAAATAAATTATCGAAAACCTCAAATAAAATAAATTAAACTAAAAATAAAAATTACTTTTAAGAAAAATGTTTTGTAATCAAAATATTATATTTGAGTAGGACGACTATTATACAGGGTGATTCGGATATGGGTAACAGTAGAATATAAATATGTTGTACACTGTACTTGAGTCATAGAATTTGAGTAGCAAAAGTTACAGAAAGTTATAATTTGAAAAGTTGACAAAAAAAAAAACTTAGGTCACAAATTTGTACAAAAGGAGATTGCAATGTTGCCGCTGTTACTTTTTAATATATGATAAGATGTTTCTGGAAAGTACGCACACACCTGTGTAATTATCATCTCTCGAAATAAGAAACTTCGAACAAGTTATACAATATAAGAGGTGATTTTTTAATTTAACTTTTTTTTTTTTAAAAAAAAAAAAAAATGTTTTACAAATTATGGAATAATTTAGAGGTAAATAAAAAAACGCCTAAAATTTCGGAACAACAGGATGCTATCTGATATCTATCTGATAAAATTGAATGGCTGCTTCATTATGCTTGAAAATTTAATAATCGTCTATTCAATTTATTATAATTGAACATACTGTTTGAATATTTTCATTAAAAATATTTCTTTATAAGATAACAAAATTATATTAATTTTTCGTATACAAAAATAATGCACAATATTATTGATTAATTTTTAATTAATTAGAAGTTATATTGTAAGATTTTTAAAATTCATTTAGACATTGGAAAATTTACAGTGTTGCACTACTAAGATTCATTTTTTTTAAAAAAAAATAATTTAGAACAATCAAAACATTTGAAATTTTACAGTGTTGCACTGCTAAAATTAACTATTGTTAGAATTCATCATTATTAACTGTTAAGATTGACTATCTTTAAAATTCATTTAGACCAATTTAAACATTGGAAATTTTACAATGTTTTACTGTTCTTAGAACTCTTTTTTTATGTATTTTTAATTTTAAATAGTAAATTTTCTTATCGCAATTTAGACAAAAGAAGAAAATGTAACAGAGTAAAAATAAAATTATTTAATTTCTGGAAATTTTAAATTTACCACAAAATAAATAAACAGAAGCATAATATTTAAAATAATAGTATTTTTTCTAAGTAAAAAAAAAAAAAAAAAAAAAAAAAAACAAAAAATCTTTTTTATAAAAAATAATTAATTAATTTTAATGATTTCTTAAATTAATCTATAAATAATATGAATACAGGGTGTACAAAATGTTTTGAACGGCTAGATTATAGATAATCCTTTTATACATAAAAAAAAAACAGTCTATGATACACCTATTTCATTTAGACCGGTTTAAACTGTGTACACTCTGTATTTCAATTTTAACTAGATCTCACATTATATGTAATAAAATTAATACCTAGGATAATAATTAGATAGGAGCAGGTTTTAATTTTTTAACCGTAATAATATTTAAATGGAGATATAAATAAGAAATCTATGTGTGCTCGTGAGGTAGTCTGTGCAAATACCACAACCCAAACGGCAGCAGATAGTATTAACATATTCAAATTAATAACTGAATGATAACAAAAAAAAAAAAATCGGGACGATGTCAAACTACACCTTATGAGATTTTTTTTGAGAGAAACTTGCACTTTACAAAACGACATGAAAACGGAATGAAAAAGACGAAAACTCATCGGGGACTTTTGGGTTCGATAATGTGTTCCACTTTCACCACCACTAGGTCTTTTTTTCTGATTTACCCTGCATTATTGGTATTAGGCTTACTGGCTAATGAAGCTTTTTTTCAATGCCAACCAATAATTGTTCTTTTGTGACTAAATTTAAAACGCCATTTAAATATTATTAAAATAAAAACTTCAAACCAATAACAAATAATTTTACTAACAAAAATTAATTTTAAATAATTCTAATAAATTGATTTATTAATTTTAAATAATCATTTATTTATAATTTTTACATTGTTTAATTTTTTTCATAGTAGTAAATATATTTACATATTTTTTTTTTCCTTTTTTTTTTAATTTTTCAAGTCAGACTTTCATTATAAAAAAAAATATTTTACTATAATAATAGTATTGGCGTGACAATTTTTTATATTAATACACTTTTTATATTTTATATAAAAATCTAGTTGAAAGAAAAATGACATATTTAACCGTTTCAGTAATTAAGGGTCATTTAGGGTTAGAGATTGTAAATAATATTAAATTTACCTCTGACATCTCTCAATGATGTTTGCCTTAGGATAGAGCAATATAGCATAATATCTAGGTATTGCTTTAAGGTTTTAATTACCACTTGGACATGAACATTTTGAATTATGGTTTAATTAGGCAGCAATTTAGGGCAGTTATTGCTCTTAATTAATGTTTGGAGACAAGTATAAATATTGTTAATAATTAGAAAAGACACTTTTTGTTTGTTCAGGCAGTAATTAATGGTCGTCTAGGGCAGTAATTGTTTTTAATTACTGACTGAAGACAAACAAAGTGATTCACGATAATAAAAAATGGTTGCTGCTTAATTCTGGGCGGATTTTTTCTAAAATTTGAGAAAAAAATAGTCTCCACCCCATAAACTATAGTTAAAAATACGTGGGTCGAGACACGAGATATACGCTTTGTTTAAAAAAAAGTTTACATTTAGATTTCATTTGATAATGCAACTGTTCAAAAATTCTATTATTGTTAAAATAAATAAATGATAATATGGCTAGTATTGGGTGGGAAATCTAATTAGGTCATTAAAAAAATGTGCAAGTCGAGAGGCTACGTTGTCCTATTTTGGCCGAGTCACCAGGTAAGTCAATTTTCTTTCTACTAAATTAAAAAGTATAGATTTTTTTTTTTTTTTTTTTTTTTTTTTTTTTTTTTTTTTTTNTTGATTTTTTTTTTTTTTTAGAAAATTTAACTAAAGTTATGTACATAATATAGGATACATAATACATACGTACATAATTAAATAAATACAAACAAATACATATATAATAATCATAGCGTAATGTTCATCAAGAATAATAATTAGTTAAATTAAACTTAAATTCTAACGGAGCGTTACACATTTCTAGTTTTGACTAACCCTTGACAGATAGTAAATACCTAGTAAGAAATTAAATCCGAAAATTAATAATTTTAGTTGATTTTTTTTATATTATACCAAAATGAATTCTTGGCGTTTTTTCCAAAACAAAAAGAAAACAAAGAACCTACGGTCAGATTTCCACATAATTTCCTTCTTTTCACATAAAAAAATCACCAATTACAGAAATAAAATATTGGAAACCTTTGTATGTGAAGGAGTGTAACGTAATGCACATTTAGAACCTTTTAGACAACAAATGGAATCTATATAATTTAATTAAAATCAGTGGGCCAGCCCTAGTAGCTCAGAGATCACAGCGTCTACCTGCTAATCTGGCAAATTTTTTTTAGAAATATTTTTATAAACATACATCTCACTCTCCCAAACTACTATGGTAGCTTCTTATGATATTTTATCATCTATATAAGATTTTGACCACATGATAGTAATACGACTTGGGCTTACTCCTGGCAGAACAAGACCCTTAAGGGACTTAGTAATGCAGTATAATAAGTTTATTATTAATATCCAGAGGCAAAAGTACCGCTAAAGAATATTTTTTTATTCGATTTTTAGATTTCAACACCTATAAATGTAAAATATCAAATTTTGAGGGGAATTCTATTGGGATTGATTTCAAAGGTTCATTATGAAAAAAATAATAAACCAAAATCATCAAATATAAAGAAATGGGAACACAGAGTTTTACACAGAGGAAAAACATTAGCGAATTAACATATATATAATATATACCTAACAAAGATTTTACATTTTTTTTTTCACACTTTTTTTATATATATTTATTATGAACACATATGTGTAAAGAATATAGAACAGCCATTAAATATGTACAACCGATTTCAAAAACATGAAATTTAAAAGGAAATCCTAACATGAAATAGAAGACGTTTTTTTATTTACCTCCTGATTCTGAATTTTTTCAAAAATATTCAAAACATAATGGTGAACTATGGTGTATGTATTTATTATGTATATAGTTCCATATACTTGTTTTTATTTTGAAAAAAAAAAGGTAAATAAAAATTGTCTTAATTCAACTCTTAAATGAAATGATATTTTAAAAAAGGAGAAAAAAAACGAGGACATGTAATAAATATGATAATAAATTATTTAGGGATAGGAATGATCATTTAAATGTGTTTTTTTATTTATTATTAACGCAGAACGAAAAAAAAACAATTATTTAAAAATAAAGAGTACACGAATCATGTTTTTTAACACGTATTGTTTTACACGAATCATGTTTTTTAAAACGTATTGTTTTTCACAAATCATGTTTTTTCAACACGTATTGTTTTACACAAATCATGTTTTTTAACACGTATTGTTTTACACAAATCATGTTTTTCAACACGTATTGTTTTACACAATTCATGTTTTTCAACACGTATTGTTTTACACAAATTATGTTATTTAACACGTATTGTTTTACACAAATCATGTTTTTTTAACACGTATTGTTTTACACAAATCATTTTTTTCAACCAGTATTGTTTTACACAAATAATGTTTTTAATACGTATTGTTTTACACAAATCATGTTAACACGTATTGTTTTACACAAATCATGTTTTCCAACACGTATTGTTTTACACAAATCATGATTTTAAAACTCGTATTTTTTTATTTATTCAATTTGACGTGTAATTTAAAAAATCAAATAGAATTACATTATTTTTAAGTTTCACCTTNTTTTTTTTTTTTTTTTTTTTTTTTTTTTTTTTTTTTTTTTTTTTTTTCGTTTTTACGTAAAGATACAACAACTTTACAAACAAACAAAAACAACATTTCAACATATATTTCTTCGTTTTACAGTTAAACAGGCTACTTGAGCCTGTAGGATTATTTACACAATAGTGATTTAAAAGCTAAAAAAATTGCTTTTTGCAAAATTCGATTAGAATTTGTTTAAAATACAAAAAGATAGTTTACATAACTTTTGACATAAGTATAGACGAAGCAAATTTTTGACAAATATATTGCTAATGTCCAAATAGATCCACATGGCTGAGTAGCCTCGATTGGTGACATTTAACGTAAAAGATTACAAATTTGTATATTAAAAAAATCAACGTATATTTTTAACATATATGTAACGTAAGGGTGCTCACAGACATCCACATACATACTGTATATCACACTTCTTTGTATATATGAAAGGAAAATCACAATGACACGTTCTTAAGGGAGTTTGTAGATCGTTCAATCTACAAACCCCCATAAGAACATTTGTACTTGTTTTTCCTTACATACAAAGATGTGTACTATACAATATGTTAAGTATGTATGCGAGCATCCTTAAGGCCCATTTTTTTTCCATTATTTTAACACAAGAGTATTTCCTTTTTTCATTTCTTCTTCATGTCAGTGACTTTATTTTATCTTAACTGTTTCGTCTTCATCCTCACTACTTGTCGTTAGTTCATAAGTATGTTTTCTCATTTCGTCAATAGCCTTACACCATTCTAACGAGTACCCTTCTGGATCTTCTAAGTAGTAGGTTCGATTAGGCGTATGTACAAAAAATATTTTANTTTTCGTTTTTACGTAAAGATACAACAAATTTACAAACAAACAAAAACAACATTTCAACATATATTTCTTCGTTTTACAGTTAAACAGGCTACTTGAGCCTGTAGTATTATTTACACACTAGTGATTTAAAAGCTAAAAAATTGCTTTCTCCAAAATTCGGTTAGAATTTGTTTAAAATACAAAAAGATAGTTTACATAACTTTTGACATAAGTATAGACGAAGCAAATTTTTGACAAATATATCGCTAATGTCCAAATAGATCCACATGGCTGAGTAGCCTCGATTGACGACATTTAACGTAAAAGATTACAAATTTGTATATTAAAAAAAATCAACGTATATTTTTAACATATATGTAACGTAAGGGTGCTCACAGACATCCACATACATACTGTATATCACACTTCTTTGCATGTATGAAAGGAAAATCACAATGACACGTTCTTAAGGGAGTTTGCAGATCGTTCAATCTACAAACCCCCATAAGAACATTTGTACTTGTTTTTCCTTACATACAAAGATGTGTACTATACAATATGTTAAGTATGTATGCGAGCATCCTTAAGGCCCATTTTTTTTCCATTATTTTAACACAAGAGTATTTCCTTTTTTCATTTCTTCTTCATGTCAGTGACTTTATTTTATCTTAACTGTTTCGTCTTCATCCTCACTACTTGTCGTTAGTTCATAAGTATGTTTTCTCATTTCGTCAATAGCCTTACACCATTCTAACGAGTACCCTTCTGGATCTTCTAAGTAGTAGGTTCGATTAGGTGTATGTACAAAAAATATTTTAAAATTTTTGGGTTCAACTCTCATTTCTGGACTAAATGGTATTTCTCCTTTTAATATCATACTTGCAGGATCTACGTAATATAAATGAGGTCCTGTTGTTAATAGTAATGTTCTTCGACGAGAAAATAATCCCTGGAACACACAAGAATTAAAAAGTGTTATAATGAGACATGAAAGTTAGGAACACCAGATGACTATTTTTGGGTATAATTTTGATATGGGA
>CM022882.1:21989922-22000621 GCA_012654025.1 Pachypsylla venusta
ATAACACTCAGCTTGCATCAGGGAGATCTTCTTCTTTGGAAATACTATGGGAACACTTCTCCTATGTAGAGAGTGGATAACACTCAGCTTGCATCAGGGAGATCTTCTTCTTTGGAAATACTATGGGAACACTTCTCCTATGTAGAGAGTGGATAACACTCAGCTTGCATCAGGGAGATCTTCTTCTTTGGAAATACTATGGGAACACTTCTCCTATGTAGAGAGTGCATAACACTCAGCTTGCATCACGGAGATCTTTAAGTTCACCAGGGTGTCTACCAAATCGTAAAAGTGAAATTCCCTGACTTTTCCAGGTTTTTCAGTCTACTTTTCCAGATTTTCCAGTGTACTTTATCAAGATTTTGACTCCCCCATCTGACTTCAAAAAACACAATATTGGGGGGGCCCAGGTACCCCAAAAACTATACAGCAAATTTCCTTCATACCCTAAACAAATATACCAAAATTTTAAAGGAAAACGAAAATAAACGCCGCAGTCGAAATTTTTCAGGAAAAACATGTTCACGCATAAAATTAGCCATTGAGATAAAAAAAAAACTCAATTTGAAAAATTCCCTGACTTTTGGCGTTTTTTCGGCGATTTTTCCTAAATTCCCTGACTTTTCCCTGACATTTCCAGTCTCCTAAAATTCCCTGAAAATTCCAGGTATTCCAGTCTGGTAGACACCCTGGTTCAACCTTTCCCAATTCTATTCGGGCGTTGCCTCTCTTAATTCTACCATGCCTTCTTTCCAATGCCTACTCTCTTTAGCTGTAAGTCTTTCCTGGTACGGTAACCCTAACTAGCTTCTCACAGTATCCATAGAATCTCGCACTTGGCTGATGACCTGTCATCATTGGTGCTCCCCTCGATGGTTACCTTGCACCAGGGAGATATATCGGGTTTGAATACAGATCGGGTCAAAAAAATTTGATCAAACGTTTTTTCGATTTCTCTATTTGATTTGGGGATAGATAACTCGGCTGATGATAATTGATTGACTATGATAATGACGATAATTAGAGACAGTGGCGTACCTGGGGGGAGACAGTAGCGTACCTAGGGGGGAGGAGCGGTCGCCCCGTTGATCGTTAAAAATGAATTATAATGCAAAAAATGCAAACGTATATTTCTTTGTGTTATTATGTCACAATGTTAAAAATGAATTATAATGCCAAAAATGTAAACGTATATTTCTTTGTGTTATTATGTCACAATGTTTGTGGGAATCATAGCATTACAAGGTGTTTTCAACATTCACTCCAATATCACAAAGCCTAAGCTAAACATTAACAATGTTCACCTTATAATGCTACCACTTGGCACTGTTACCATAGCTACTCAATTGTCCTCAGGAGGTTGAGTTACCGCACAAACACAACCAGACCATGTAGAAAATTCGAAAAAAAGCTTTTTAAAATTTTCGATCCCATGATTGAAAAAAGGCCAAATGCCAAGAGTTGTATTTATATACCAACTCTTTGAGGAAGTATCTGGAGCAGCACGGCTAGGTCCAATGGAGGAAAAACACAAAGAGTTGTATTTGGAACGGTGTTGATGGTCTTTGGCCGTGCCCGAGGGCACGGGTAGCCCCGGTACGAAGAACCAACCATCTTGGGGGCCTATATTTGTTTGTCCTTGTTTCTTCTTCTTATAATTAACAGTTTCGACTTACCTTGTATTTACTCCTCAGTTCTTCATTTTCACACGTTCCTGGTAAATAAGGATAAATGGTAGGAGGAGTTGTTTTGTATAAATTGTCAAAGTCAATGTTGGTGTAGAATGGATGACTCCGAATGGATACATATTTATCATTGTCAATCAAGTCTTTGGACCCCAATCTATTTTCTGGCTCGAGTACCTGTTGATCAAATCAAACACAAAAAATACAATATGAAATTATATCACAATCTTTAAGGATAGCCCTGGAAAAAATAGCATTTGATTCAAAAAGAGAACTGCTCTGTTCTAATAGTATACAAATAGGTATAAGGTAGTAAGTAGACCATGATTTTTAAAATGAGAATATACAATATTTAGTTGTAGGGGTCTGAGTTAATTTTGTGTTATACTGATGCGGTGTTAACTTTGTGTTTGTGTTTTTTCATATCATTTTTTTCATAACCCGTCTAAAGAATTATAACAACTACCACAAAAAAAAAACACAAAGATCGTCATACCAGTGTTACCATATTAGGGATTTCGGTCCTAGATCTAGGTTTTTTTTAGAGGACCTAGGTCCAAATCTAGATCCCTAAATTTCTACGTTTTTTTTCTAGGTTTTTTTATTTTTTGAACTAGTTTTTTTAGATTTTCTAGTTCCTTTTCCATTTTTCCCTAAAAACCTATGTATTTTTTTTTTCCAAGGATTTCAGTATATATTATGTATAAATAATTCTATAAAATAACTGTGAAGATTAGTGAGAGCAAAATAGAATAGTGACAGAGAGACCATTGGAATAATATTTAATTTTTTTATCAAATTAGGGTTGGGAATTTTATATCAATATATTAGAACGTTTTTTCCGATGTTTTTTATCCGATTAATCGGAAATTAGTAAAAGTGGCCTCATTAGGGTATTTCCCCTTTTTCAACGTTTTCTTATACAGGCCTAATGATTTTTACCCCACGACACAGCTTACAAGATTGGATCTCAAAGTAAAATTTGCTCGTATAGAGCATATAGAGAAGAAAGATAGGTAGGAAGATCCTGCCGTTCTGTAAATATTTTTTTTCCTTTGAGAAAAAAAAAAACACGACAGAAATTGAACCTGTGACTTGGAAGTTGAAAGTTAGGAGCGCTTAATCGCTTACCTAAGCTCAACATGATTTTTAAAAAACTTTGGAAGAAATTACAGAATTACAATTTTTTCCGATATATCCGATATTTTTGTTCCGATATATCGGATAGTCGA
The DNA here is from genome assembly GCA_012654025.1 of Pachypsylla venusta. Lineage (NCBI taxonomy): Eukaryota > Metazoa > Arthropoda > Insecta > Hemiptera > Aphalaridae > Pachypsylla > Pachypsylla venusta. The sequence goes on from CM022882.1 coordinate 21,992,840, forward strand.
TATAATCGTTCCGATATCCCAAAGCCCAACCCTATATCAAATTAATTAGGGCTTGAAAAAAATCTAGGTTTTTTTTTTTTTTCAAATCTAGGTCTTTTTTGTACTTGATCTAGGGCCAAATGGTCGAGCCTATCTGGCAACACTGCGTCATACCGTAATAAACAAAAAAAGGTGACTTACGAGCAGTTTAAGAACAAGATCTCTCGCACAATTTGAAAAGCCATTAGGAAACTCATACTCTAGTTTGAGAATTTTTTGAAAAATAATATATTCACTCCTGGAATCAAAAGATCAAACGAATACAAAATATGATTAATTATAGACCAGAGAAATGTTGGAAATGATGTTGTCTATAATATGTCCAATTTTTGCAACATTCTCCTGGACCACCCTGTATATGTGGGCGTATATTATTATGATTATATCTTATTTATACTGCGAGGATGAGACTGAGTCCCTTTACCCCCACAGTTCAAATAGAGGTCTTATATATTTTACAAAAAATAAATAATGATACAAAGATTTTTTAAACATATTAAGAAGGAAAGAAAAAGCAGTGCAATAAAACCACTTATTGAATTAAAAAAAAAAAAAAAAAAAAAAAAAAAAAAAAAACTCATTTACTCACGCAAACACACGTCCATGATCCGTGGACAAACTACCAACCTTCAAGGGAGGAGAAGGATAGTAAAGGAGAAGAGAAAATGTTAGTGAATAGGAGCTAACAAACCTTCACTGACTGCCACCATATACTTCAAGGAGAAGGATTAAGACTAGAAGGAAAAGGATAGTAAAGTTGTAATGGGAGCTAACAAACCTTCACTGACTGCCATCAATAAAGATGATTTGAAAGAGTGAAAGGTGGGTGAATTTAGGATAGGACATGGTAGTGCATTCCAGAGATCAATGGAAGAGATAAGGAAGGATTTACCATAGGAAACAGTGTTGTGGGGAGGTTTTTGTAGGAGAAGATCTTGGAAACGTGTAAATCTGTATATGGTTGAAAATGATGTTTCCTATAATATGTTCAATTTTTGCAACATTTTCCCGGACCACCCTGTACATAACAAATGCGTGACCCAAATGAGACACGAAATGTAAATAAAAATTCGAAAAAAAAAAAAAAAAAAAANAATTCGAAAAACAAAAAAAAACAAAAATGACGTTGAAAATCAGGGCTGACCTTGTCAATAATAATGCTGTAGGATAGGCCTTTCCTAAATCAATTTATTTCAACATAATTTATCGTCAAGGTTAGACCTGATTTGGAATATTAGCCATTTTTGTGTAACTTTTTTCTTTACGTTTCGAGTTTAAATTCAGCGTTGATAAGATTGTGTTGTAAAATGTTTTTGGTGTTTGACTGAAACTATAGAGAAAATTACGAAGCGTTTCTTAAATTAAAGAGAGTTATTTTTAAATGAGAGTACAAGACTAGCAGGCATACTTCCAAAAAGAATACTTCCAAGGCACCTAAGTCCATGCCACTCGCAAAAGGCGACTAAAGGAAGGGTCGGAAACGATATCTTTTCCATTACCCATGCAGAAAGCAAGGAGAAGCTACTGCATTATATCGTTCCTATGTCCCCTGTGGATAGGAGGACTTAAAAAGAATACTTCCAAGGCACCCAAGCCCATGCCAGTCGTAAAAGGCAAAAGGCGACTAAAGGAAGGGTCGGAAATCTTATCTTTTCCATTACCCATGCAGAAAGCAAGGAGAAGCTATTGTATTATATCCTTCCTATGTCCTCTGTGGATAGGAGGACTTAAAAAGAATACTTCCAAGGCACCCAAGCCAGTCGTAAAAGGCAAAAGGCGACTAAAGGAAGGGTCGGAAACGATATCTTTTCTATTATCGATGCAGAAAGCAAGGAGAAGCTACTGCATTATTCGTAAGGATTCTCAAGTATCAACAACTCATGGCGAGTTGTTGCAAACCAGCCCCACGGCTAGTAGAGTTAACCTGATAAGATGATGCCATTTTATATCGTGCCACCCACGTCCTCAAAATGGTCGGTTCTACGCACTAGGACGACCTGAAACGCATACCATCACAGTTCCAGCCAAGGGCCATCAAAATAAACTCGTCCTCACGATGGTCGGTTCTACGCACCAGGACGACCTGGAACGCATACCATCACAGTTCCAGCCAAGGACCATCAAACCCATTTCGGTAACCCCGTATCAAATAAGTTCTACCCTTTTACCACACCTGAATCCAAAAAGAGGGAGAAAAGTTGATTTTAGGGGGAACACTCCTATCAACAAAACCATCGCATGCCTCCAAATCATCCCTACAGTGTCACTGCTAGTTTCCTGTGCAAGAATTAGCAGTGACAAACAACAAAACCATCGCATGCCCCCAAAACATCCCTACAGTGTCACTGCTAGTTTCCTGTGCAAGAACTAGCAGTGACAAACAACAAAACCATCGCATGCCCCCAAAACATCCCTACAGTGTCACTGCTAGTTTCCTGTGCAAGAATTTGTGAAAAATAATACTGTTACTTTATCTCGAAATCAAATCTCATACCAAAAAAGGTAAACACTAAACAGGGGGAGTTTGAACTGCTGTTGCTGAATATTGATGGTCTTTGGCCTTGAAGAATCCTTGCCGAAGTTTCCCTCTTGAAGTCTTCTTCTCGGGTCGTCCTGGTACGTAGAACCAACCATCGTGAGGACGTACCTCAGATGATAGTCCGGGAGCTAGCCTGGCTTGTCCTACCTCATAAGCAGCTGCGTAGCGAAAAAAAAATAGGATGGTGTACGCTGACTTTGCAAGTAAATTTGTTTGTCAAGAGCATAGGGAAATGAAATAAGACGCTGCACGCTGGCTTTGCAAGTAAATTTGTTTGTCAAGAGCATAAGAAATAAATTAGGACGCTGCACGCTGACTTTGCAAGTAAATTTGTTTGTCAAGAGCATAAGGAAATAAAATAAGATGCTGTACGCTGACTTTGCAAGTAAATTTGTTTGTCAAGAGCATAAGAAATAAAATAAGACGCTGCACGCTGACTTTGCAAGTAAATTTGTTTGTCAAGAGCATAGGGAAATGAAATAAGACGCTGCACGCTGACTTTGCATGTAAATTTGTTTGTCAAGAGCATAAGAAATAAAATAAGACGCTGCACGCTGACTTTGCAAGTAAATTAGTTTGTCAAGAGCATAGCGAAATAAAATAAGACGCTGCACGCTGAATTTGCAAGTAAATTAGTTTGTCAAGAGCATAGGGAAATAAATTAAGACGCTGCACGCTGACTTTCCAAGTAAATTTGTTTGTCAAGAGCATAGGGAAATTGTGCATACATCTATTTTCAGAACGATATCTTGAACCGTTTCCGATTTTTCGTCCGATTATTTTGCGTTTTAAACAGGACCTACTACTCAACGGCATGATGCAATGAAGAAAGGTGTGGTATTCTCAATACCGCACCTTTCTTAACGGAATAATGGAGCAATATGCTAAAGTTTATGTGGTGCCCGAAAATACGAGGTGAAACGGATGGCTCCGCCCGTTTTTGTCCACGGACACACCTAGTGTTATTATATCACAATTTTCTGGACATCACAACATTACAAGGCAATTTTTCAACAATAATTACAAATACACCAAACTATACTTTACAATTACATTATAATGCTATCACTTGTCGCTATTACCATAGGTTGAGTAGCTAGTCCTCATGAGTAAGGCGGCAAGCTATAGGCCATAGCGAAGCACGAGCGAACACAGTTAGTCATTATTAAAAATCAAAGCACTATGAACAATTGCCCCCCCAAGATGGTTGGTTCTTCGTACCGGGGCTACCCGTGCCCTCGGGCACGGCCAAAGACCATCAACACCGTTCCGACGACAACTCACTGTGTTTTTCCTCCGTTGGACCCAGCCGTGCTGCTCCAGATACTTCCTCAAAGAGTTTGTATATAGATCCTGGCTAAACCCTGAAGTATCTGATCGTTGTCGTCTATGTATGCTGGCAGCTCATGATTTATGTCATGAGCAGACAGCAACTATCCATCAAACCCAACTCATCTAGAGCCGTCAGCATTATGGACAGATCCTGTTGGAGAGGCCGCCTTTCTTGGCCTGGAGAGACAGTGAGAGTCGTTGAGAACGTTAACAACAACAATAGCTTACATGATTCAACCTAGACCAGGTAAATATTTAATTGAAAATATCCAAAAAAATAGCAGCCATGTTTGTTTTTGCCAAAATAGAATTGAAATTCAAATATTTATTTTGATGTACCTAACCTGTTTTGTATAAGGTAAATATGGTGATAGAATTCTGTACGAGGTTATAAAATATAGAAATATGTTTTCCTTATCTCACTGAGTCTTGTTTTCAACTTAGAATTTCCAATGCTTTCATTAGACAACGGAAAGATTTTGTTGAAATTCTTGAAGAAAAAAAAAAATCATCTGGCAATAACAACAATTATTTATGAATCTTCATTAAAACTAGCATCACGAAGAAGCGAACCTATCATCTACAAAGTAAAACCTCACAAAACTTTGCTTAACTTCACTGATTCAACGGCAACGATTTTTCACGATTTTTTTGTTTTGTTTGTCTGTTTTCATTTTCTAGAATGCTTTGAACGACATACCCGTAACTTATAATACAAGTAAGAGTTATTTATAACTACGTCTATGAAAGGGTCAAAAATTTGAATTAAACATTCAAAAATTTAGAACTCGCATTATTTTGATATTTAGAATCAAATGTAGGTATGCCAGAGATAAAATAATTTATCATAATAAATATTAACATACAGACACAGTTTCTGATATAAAGGGTGATATCAACAATTTGGATAAATATGCAGAGTATAAGAAAAAATGTAGTAGGGATGGGCGAGTCATCCACGAGTCGACTCATGAATTGACTCACGACTCGACTCACTCACGAGTCGAATCATCTTTTTGTCAACTTACGAGTAGCTTTCTTTTGTTGACTGATAAAGATAATAAAGGGAGAAATATTTTTCCGGGTGTTTGTTGTTTACTGAAGGAAAATGTTCTTTTATTCTGGTGACGATTGATTGTGATGTCTTTTTAATGTATTCGCCGAAGTTGGGGACGTTTATTTGGTAGATGTCTCTTTTGTCAATTGGTTTTATTATGTCTTTCTGATCAAATAAGGTGTTTTCGAATATTGTCACTCGATGCGAGTCGAGATCGAGAGTCGACTCATATTTGTGAGTCGAGTCATTTCGACTCACCTAAGTGAGTCGAAAATCCCATCCCTAGTAAATATCTCAAAAATCATTAGGATGAAATTCCATGGGTTGGTTGGCCGGGTTACTGTTTAGCGGTCAAAGCGTCTTGTTAAAAATAATAATACAAATAAGTCTTTCTGATCAAATAAGGTGTTTTTGAAAATTGTCACTCGATGCGAGTCGAGATCGAGAGTCGACTCATATTGGTGAGTCGAGTCGAGTCATGTCGACTCACCTACGTGAGTCGAAAATCCCATCCCTAGCAATGTAGCCACCGAGGGGAGCAAACCAGCTCCCCTCCAGTGACGGACCTAAGCCTGTGTAGATACAGAGGGTTTGGTGTTAGCAAGGGCATTCAAGCCTTTAAAAAAAGCTCTGCTTCAAACCAATGATGAGAGATTAAAGCTAATTTCTACGCAGTTTCAATTGAGAAGCTACCTGGAGTTGCAATGCCAGGAAAGAATTACAGCTAAAGTGTAGGCACCGAACAAAAGGTTGTGGCATGGTGAAATTAAGAAAAGGAACACGAACCCCAAATTTTCTGTATACACCAGTTTCCATTAGATCACTGAAGTTAAGCAATGTGCAGCGGGTTTGTCCCAAGTGGGTGTACACGTGGGTTCGTGCTCTTGTGATCCTGTTTATTTTTCCGAACCCAGTCCAGGCTGGGTGGGATCAAACCAATGATGATGAGAGATTATTAGTAAAAAGCTAGTTTCTACGCAATTAATACTATGGCGTTGTTAGGTTACCGCAGAAATACCGCAGAAAAAGCTGATACTGTGAGAACCAGGTTACCATGCCAGGAAATGGTTACAGCTAAAGGGAGTAGGCACTGAACAAAAGGTTGTTGTTGTTGTTAACGTTCTCAACGACTCTCACTCAGGGTGTCTACCAAATCTTCAAAGTGAAATTCCCTAACTTTTCCAGGTTTTTCAGTCTACTTTTCCATATTTTCCAGTGTACAAGCAGCCAGCATACATAGAGGACAACGATCAGATATTTCAGGGTTCAGCAAGGATTTATATACCAACTCTTTGAGGAAGTATCTGGAGCAGCATGGCTGGGATGAACAGCTCCAACGGAGGAAAACAACAGTGAGTTGTTGTCGGAACGGTGTTGATGGTCTTTGGCCATGCCTGAGGGCACGGGTAGCCCCGGTTGTGGCATGGTAGAATTAAGAAAAGCAATGCCGACCCCAAATAGAATTGAAAAAAGGTGGAAGTTAAGGAAGGAGATGGTAAGGTAATTATAATTGGATTGGAAGGAATTGCGTCGTCGTTCTCCTCCTCGGAGTATTCAATCTGTCTCTAAGACTTGGGAAAGAGAAATAAAAGCTTACCTAGATCTAAACGGCGGCAGTCCTGAAATCATTTGATATATAATACAACCTAATGCCCATAAATCGGACGCAGGTGAGGCAGTCTTATCTGATAGTAACTCTGGCGACACATACTGAGCGGTTCCAACAAAACTATTTCGCCGCCTTTCTTTAGGTCTTTGATGCGTATTGCTGTCAACTGAAACGAGAAAAATCAAAAACAATAAGAATTGAGTTACATTAATACTCAGGTGCTCAGTTTTTTTTTTTTTTTTTTTTTTTTTTTTTNCCCCCCCCCCCCCAAACATACTCAGGTGCTCAATTGTTTGAGGCGGTGGAATCGTAACCAGGAGGCGATCCATACAGTCTGACTCCATTATTGCCTCTTTGAAAAATGTAAAAAAATGTGACAGTGATAGTTGCTATCATTCACAATCGAGACGTACAACCAATCAGTTTTATAATAATAATTCCCTAGATATAAAAAAATGTGGCAGTGATAGTTGCTATCATTCAAAATCGAGACGTACAACCAATCAGTTTTATAATAATAATTCCCTAGATATAAAAAAATGTGGCAGTGATAATTGCAATCAGTCACTATCGAGACGTACAATGATTAATCTGTGCTAAAACTACATATAAAATTTCAAGTCTCTATCTATAGCCGTTAAAAATAAAAAAATCATTGCGGGACTTTTCGAACACTCTGTATATATATTTCCTTTGCCTTTTCTCTTATCAGCGATCACTGGTTGAGGTCTGCTCTTCTCGTACGCATATTGCATTGTCTTTATCCACATTAAATTGAATACTTGACCACATAAAAATAGAGCTCTAAGGGTTATGTGGTAGAAAATGGCTCAGACATTAACCTCGTCTAGTGGTAACCTTTCACTCAGATTCTATTTTTCTTAAAAAAAAAAAAAAAAAAAAAAAAAAATGGTTCACGCAACTTTGTTTTGATACCAAGAAAATTGTGAAAACGATACCATATAGATTTAAACCATGAATATATATTTTTAACATTTACCTTGATTTGTCAACGCAGATAGAACACAATGTATAAATACCTATCCACAAAGCAGCCTAAGACACGTGTTTCGTTCTTGTTTGAACTCATCAGTTAGGCACAGCTAGGAATTGAACCCGGGACCCTTGGATTTGAGTGATGAGTTCAAACAAGAACGAAACACGTGTCTTAGGCTGCTTTGTGGATAGGTATTTATACATTGTTCT
>CM022882.1:22020553-22032289 GCA_012654025.1 Pachypsylla venusta
AGTTTGTTTGTTGGCCACCATTCTCTAACGTCAATCCCTTTTCCAAACGAAAGAAAAGAATACTGGCCATTATTTTTACCTAGTTGGGACCCTTTGTGAAGTATTACAATAACTCAAGGAATTGAAAATTTAGGCAATTCTTTGTACAAAATTGGCCGCCATTTTCTAACGCCAAACAATAGAAAGCTAAAATTTGTAATAAAGTACTTGTAATTAAAAGACCTTTTCAAAAATGTATCGCAAGAGGGGGGTTCGTATTTGGGGACCGGCCGGCCTTGAAAATTGGCCCCACTCTCGAAGGAGGTTTTGTAACCTTAGATTACCATGCAAGATTTCAAATTCGCACATNGAAATTATTCCAGATTATTAAAAACCAGAGTACTTGTAATTAAAAGACCTTTTCAAAAATGTATCGCAAGAGGGGGGTTCGTATTTGAAAAAATTAACTTGGCCCCCCTGGCCCCGACATGGGGACCGGCCTTGAAAATTGGCCCCACTCTCAAAGGAGGTTTTGTAACCTTAGATTACCATGCAAGATTTCAAATTCGCACATAAAGCCCTTCCAAAAATATTCAGAGGTTTTCAGACTTTTGCTCCACCCTGTATATACATATACTTATCTCCAAAAACCAAAAGATAAGAGAAGGTACCGAGGTTCAAAAAATAAATTAAAAATACATGACAAGTTCAGTACTTAAATCTGAAAAAACACTCTAAAACACAAATTAATTAATGTAGGTACTAGAAATACGAATGAACGCAATGAGGAAAAAAAAAATGGTTTAAATGAACACACTTAACAGAAATAAATAAACAGGTTTAAGAGATTAGATAGTAATAATATGGAAGGAACACGGAAACAAATACTTGTAGCACACGAACAACAATGGAACATCTCCACTGAAAGAAAGGTACGTTTGGGAACAATCAAAGAAAATTTGGAAGGAACATGGAAACATTAAAGAAATTCTTAGAATAGATAGAAAAATAGAACATTACAACAAATGAAAGAGGTGTTTATGAATAAGCAGAAGAAATTGATAAGGAACATGGAAACATTAAGAAGAAATTGATAAGGAACATGGAAACATTCAAGAAATTCTTAGAATAGATAGAAAAATAGAACATCACGAAAAATGAAAGAGGCGTTTATGAATAATAAGAAATTGATATGGAACACGGAAAAATAGAACAATTGCACAAAGAAAGAAAGAGGCGCTTATGAATATGAAGAAGAAACTGAAAAAATTGATATTGAACACGGAAAAATAGAAAATTATTGCACAAAGAAAGAAAGAGGCGCTTATGAATATGAAGAAGAAATTGAAATAAACACCGAAAAATAGAACAATTGCACAAAGAATGAAACAGGCGCTTATGAAGAAGAAGAAGAAAAAATTGATATTGAACACGGAAAAATAGAACAATTATTGCACAAAGAAAGAAAGAGGCGCTCATGAATATGAAGAAGAAACTGAAATAAACACGGAAAAATAGAACAATTGCACAAAGAATGAAACAGGCGCTTATGAAGAAGAAGAAAAAATTGATATTGAACACGGAAAAATAGAACAATTATTGCACAAAGAAAGAAAGAGGCGCTCATGTAAATAAGCAAAAGATATTGATAAGGAACACGGAAAAGCAGAACAATAGCAAAAAGACTGAAAGACACGATTTTGAACAGGCTAAGAAAATAGAGAAAGAAAAGGTGAAAGAAATTCTTGTAAGACACGGAAAACTACAACTATTGAAAGAATGAAAAATATAACGAAAAGAGATGACAATATGTGGACACCTTGTATAGATATATAGATAAGGGAAAAATAATTCATAGAAAACTCGGAATATAAAATATGAGAGGCCTTAGTACTTATTTTACATTCCGTGTCCATCATAGAAAGTGATGGTGGTGGAAGAATTGGGTAGCATATAATGCTAATACTCTGAGGACACCGGTCTAGATATTGATAATCTCGGCCCCTTCGATGTCCTGCACTAGTGGTAAATATATAAATGGCCAAAGCAAGTTTCAACAAAATCGAACAAGACGTTCGAGAGTTATTGTGGAACGAATGAACAGACTATCAGAAAGTTCTATGAACACAATGAATAGCCAAAGCAAGTTTAAAAAAAATCGAACAAGACGTTCGAGAGTTATTGTGGAACGAACAGACAAAGACACGTCCAAAGAAAATTCGTGATGTTAAAAGAATTTGAGGAGCGCGGCAGTGCTCCGCCCGCCAAATCATCGTAAAATGATATTGAAATAAAATATTTGAAGAGCAGCTTTCAATAGAAGTATAACATACTCGGACTCGTCAACGCCAGGTCGTTGTCGACTAGGACATAAGTTGGGGGAGCATTGCGCACTTATGAATTGAGTTAAAACTAGATCTCAATTCGTTCAATCAATAATAACTTCAAAGGTACCGAAAAGAAACAAGGAATCGGCGAAAGGGTAAAAATGAAAGAAGTACTTGAAACAAATAAACCGTCATGATGTAATTAACAGTCCTAAGAGATCAATTGGCAATCCAACATTCTTTTTCAAAGAGAAAGACACCGAGCGAAAGAGAGAGTACAAGTACTTACTACGCCGTAATTCATAATAGAACAAACTAGGTCATAACTGGTTCTCATGCTGAGAACCTTAGCAAAGCAACCAGCACTCAAATAACATTCGCAAGTATACAGACGGTATCAGCAAATATTCCCAATCCACAGTAACTATTAGAGTGCGCATCACACTCGGCTTGCACCACGGAGGTTCCAGGCTCGAATATTTAAGAATTTTCTACTCGGTCTGGTTGTGTTTGGTGGTAACTCAGCCTCCTAAGGACAATTGAGTAGCTATGGTAATAACGACAAGTGGTAGCATTATAAGGAAATTGATAAAGTGTAGCTTAGGCTTAGTGATATTGGAGTGAATGCGTCTTTGATCAACACTGAAATTATGTCCCTCCATGTTTTTCAGCTTGACAAGATGGAATCCTAGTTTTGGTTGATTGTTTCTGAGCAAGTGGTGAAGCCGTTGGCTGTGGTAATGGTAGTGTTGAAATGAAAACTCAAGAGGTACATGTTGAGATATAGATTTGGGATTTGGCAGCGTGGGTCTAGGGATGTCGATATTGTAACGATTATATCGAATATCGGTATTCGATATGATAGATATTAAGATTTCCATAATATCGAGAGGGAAAAAAATTAAGGTACCTACGTCGGAAATAGGACTGTCGATATTTGATAATATCGATATTAAGCTTTCAAAGTTTCGATATAACCGATATTTTATAATTTATATCGATATTCGACCATCCGATAATTCGCTTAACGATATTATTTAATATCGGTAATATCGATATTCGTCTTTCAATTTCAAAAGGGCAGCCCTAGAAAGGGGATTAGTCGATGTTTGACAAGTGTATACATGAAAGCGAAAAAATAAGAAAAAGCGAGAAGTTACAATTTACAGAGAAGATACAATATAGTATCCAATGATTACTCTACCATTACAACAAGCGTAGAGTACCGAGCGTATCAACAAACACACATAACAGTTTACAATTATTGCAGAGGAATGTAATAGCATAATGAAAAAATAACACAGCTCTCATATAGGTTCATTACTTAGAAAGAGAGAAAAAACAACAACAACAGCACAAGGCTTGCTCTCAAATGATCAACATTATCGTTATCAATGTTTGCCACAAAAAATGATGGCCAGACCAGAATCATCTCTGAATGCTGATCTTTTCCGACAAAATCGGAGAAAAAAAACGCAACATGGGAAATGTTCAGGGAAAACCCATTGTTTACACTAATGTGGGGAAAATGTGGAAAGAAATCAGACTAGTCACTGAGTCTCCGAGACAATTACGTTTCCAGAACAACTATTAATGGGAAAGATGTCAGAACCAGATGTACCTTAGATAGAAAACCAGTTGCACCTTAGCTAGAGAACCAATTGCCCCTTAGCTAAAGAACCAGTTGTACCTTAGCCAGAGAACCAGTTGTACCTTAGCCAGAGAACCATTTGTACCTTAGCTAGAGAACGAAGCCGAGATGTAAGGATACCAATTCTAAGGAGGTGAAGCTGTAAATGGATGTTTGCAGATATCTTTCTCCAAGCAAGATCATGTGATATCCAAAAATGGCGGTAATTTTGAAAATTTGAAATGGATTTGTCTACTAATATAATGGAATTTCATGCAGAATTGCCAGGTGCCAAAGAGAATAATTTTCAAATTATGTAAAATAATATGTAATTGTTAATCTCTATCTTCAAGTTAAGTGCAACTCCCTTGAAAAAAAGCAGACGGCTGTGTGTATTTTTCCCCCATTAGGAGCTTTACCCGCTGTGTTAATACAGGTCGTTTGTGTCGGAATGTATTTCTTTTCCGATGTATAATTAATGTGGGGCAACAAAATTATTAGAAACCACCGAGGGAAGCAAGCCAGTTTCATTAGGTGACGGACCTTAGCTCGTGTAAATACAGAAAGTTTGGTGTTAGGTAATCTAGCCACCGAGGGGAGCAAGTCAGCTTCATTAGATGACGGTCCTAAGCCCGTGTAAATACAGAAGGTTTGGTAGGAAGGGCATCCAGCCTTCAAAAAACTCTGCTTCAAACCATTGATCAGAGATCATCAACAATAAGCGAGGTTCTACGCAGTTTCTATTGATACTGTGAGAAGCAAGCTAGGATTTCCGTGCCAGGAAAGAGGTACAGCAAAAAATTGTTAGCACCGAACAAAGGGTTGTGTCATGGCAGAAAAAAGGAAAGCAACGCCGACCCCAAATAGAATTGGGCAAATGTGAAGTTAAAGGAGACAAAGAAGAAAAAAAAGATCAGAAAATTGGCCTTTTCAAACTTTTAAATGCTCGCCATTTTTGCCAAGTTACCAAATCGGACACGATGATACCGCTATTGATACCAAGGTACCAACAAACACCAAAATGGGTAAGCAATATTAAATACCAACTTGAGTTCGAGACGCAATACCGTCTATCTACTTTGGAGAAAGTTACTTTCAAAGAGATACCTATAACCTGACTACGATCTTCTCTACTTAGAATTGAGTCCTTATACTAACTACGTCTCTTACAACGGAATATCTTTCACTTGACTTGGGAACGTTAGAACGCAGATATCAAAGATGATATAATATACACCTTTCTACCTTGCAGCATGTGAATGTCTGGTGTCCGGTCACTGGTTGGACTCAACCAGAGTGCATACGACTCCCATATGATGCAATCAGAGCGGCCAGTCCGAAATCATTTTAATGAAGTTACTGACGAGACCATTCCGAATTAGGAAAAATAGGAAATCTATGGGGATGAATGCATAACATCTACCAAATCGTCAAAGTGAAATTTCCTGACTTTTCCAGTTTTTTCAGTCCACTTTTCCAAGAATTTGTCTCCCCCGCCTGACTTCAAAAAACACAATATTGGGGCCGAGAGCCCCCAAAAACTATACAGCTAATTTTCTTCATACCCTAAACATGTATATCAAAATTTTGGAAGAATACGATCATAAGCGCCGCAGGCGAAATTTTTAAGGAAAAACATGTTCACGCATAAAAACTCAATTTGAAGAATTCCCGGACTTTTGGCGTTTTTTCCTAAATTCCCTGACTTTTCCCTGACATTTCCAGTCTCCTAAAATTCCCCGACAATTCCAGGATTTCCAGTCTGGGAGACACTCTGTTTTTTAATATACGAGTATACATGTGCATATATTTTAACTAGGCGCCCTCTTCTAAAGCCAATCTAGCCCTTTTATTGCCAATCTTGTGTCGAAGAGGCGGGATGAAGTTGGATTTGAATTAACAGCCTCCTGGTTACGAATCCACCGACTCAATCAAATGAGCTACTGAGAATGTTTTTCTACGTACAATCGTACCAAGTTCACTGGGGAATTTGTTTCCGACGAAAAGTAGCGTACGTTGCGTTCCGACGACATCATATCCTGACTATGGAGCGACTGATTTGGGTTACTCCAAAGGCTGCTACTTAGATCTGACATCGAATCAAATCTTTAGCACCAGTTGAGCTAGGATCAATCAAGCAATACAAAATGATTTTCCGTTATGCAGATGATCTAAGAACCATTTATTCGAAAACAAATCCTTCCAGTCGATATTATCAAATAGTTTCACCCTGTTGAACCATTCAGAACCTCAAGGCGCGGTTTGGAGATCTCCTAAAGCAGAGGGAAACCGAACAGGAGATCATATAAAAAAAAAAATATTGAACTAGTTCTCGGAGCACGTCCTAAAATTATTGTGGCGGAGTTGTCAAACACCCTGTATATGTTAAATAGATCATAAGTCTGGCAGGCAGGCAGACTAAGCTAATAAAGAGAAGGGCAGAACCCATGGTGAATGGTACCAGACAACCAGACGATAGCTACAGAGGAATGTATTAATAATTGTGAAATTCCAATACATACCACCCGCACTCAGGCACGATTGAGAAAGTATCTGAGGTTTGCAGAGTGTCTGCCAATATGTACCGAGTACCAGCGATCTCCAGATAAGGAATCGATACAACATTTCAGGAGGAAATCCACCACAAAAACGGGGGTTGACACTGTGACAAATAAATTTCGTTCGTTTTCTATAAAAGCCGTCTTCTTTAACTTTCCTAATTAAACCATTTGGGGTTGGCGTTGCTTTCCTTAACTCTACTATGTCACAACCTTTTGTTCGGTGCCTTCTCTCTCTATCTGTAACCCTAGTTTACTTCTCACTGTATCAATTGAAACTGCATAGTAAATAGCTGATGATCTCACATCATTAGCTGATGATCTCACATCATTAGCTGATGATCTGTAATCATTCGCTGATAATCTCTTATCATTCGCGGATGAACTCTCATCATTCGCTGATGATCGCTCATCATTTGCGGATGACCTCTCATTATTCGCTGATGATCTCTAACCATTCGCCGATGATCTCTCATCATTCGCTGATTATTTCTCGTCATTATAATCTCTCATCAATCGCTGATGATCTCTCATCATTCGCTGATAATTTCTCATCATTAGCTGATAATCTCTCATCATTCGCGGATAACCTCTCATCAATCGCTGATGATCTCCTATCATTGGTTTGAAGCAGAGTTTTTCAATGGCTGGATGCCCTTCCTAACACCAAACCTCCTGTATTTTCACGGGCTTAGGACCATCACATATTGAAGCTGGTTTGCTCCCCTCGGTGACTACATTCCATACAAGTTCCTTTACAACAGTATGTCGGTGAAGCCGTTCTACGACAGTAGGGCTCCCTTGAGAGGGTCAGTAATTACTACAATTTTGACTGAATCTCGCCAGCTTAAACAGGGTGTCTACCAAATCGTTAAAGTGAAATTCCCTGACTTTTCCAGGTTTTTCAGTCTACTTTTCCAGATTTTCCAGTGTACTTTTTCAAATTTTTGTCTCCCCCATCTGGCTTCAAAAAGCACAATATTGGGGCCCAGGGACCCCAAAAACTATACAGCGAATTTACTTCATACCCTAAACATGTATACTAAAATGTTAGAGGAAAACGATAATAAGCGCCGCAGGCGAAATTTTTCAGGAGAAGCATGTTCACGCATAAAATTGGCCATTGTTGAGATAAAAAAAAGACTGAATTTGAAAAATTCCCTGACTTTTAGCGTTTTTTCGACGTTTGTTTCCTAAATTCCCTGACTTTTCCCTGACATTTCCAGTCTCCTAAAATTCCCTGACAATTCCAGGTTTTCCAGGTATACACCCTGTTAAAATTAGTGCAGACATTTTCTACTAACATTTGGCCACATGATAAAATAGATCTTTTTATTGTATGTGGTTAAATAAAATTAAATCTAATCTCAGCTGGGGATTCGAAGTCACAACCTTCTGTTTACCAGACGAGCGTTTGACATCGCGCTATGGAGATATGTACGAGGACATTAGGCACCACGGGGGGGGGGGACAACTCTGGATTAACTTGTCGTGATAAAATCGGTCCTAAATTGATAGAACAGTCGACATCAGTTTGATGTCTGAATAATAGACCTCCTACCCACCAGAATGGTTTACTGTCTGATCTTCAGACTTTCTCACAGGTTAAACATTCCTGCTCGGTCTATTGGTTTTTAAGGATTAAAAGAAACACCGCTTGAATTAAGACATTGAGAACCTCCCCAATTATTTAATATAAATATAATTACAAATGAAACCGGTTTATGATCGAATCCCTTCAAATAAACCAGGGAGAACACCTCGTCTAGACCACACAACATATTCCAAAACAGATTTAGATTTCTGAGGATTATTTTAAAACAAAACAATTGTTTTGTTAACAAGAAACTCCGCCTTTAAATGTTCATACGCATTTAAAGGCAGAACTTGAGAATGGATGGGGATTCTGGACTCCAGTTTTCTTTGGCAAATATTATCCGGATTGTTGCAATACGGAAACTATTACCCTGACTTTTGGCGTTTTTTCTAAATTCCCTGACATTTCCAGTCTCCTAAAATTCCCTGAACTTTTCCCTGACATTTCCAGTCTCCTAAAATTCCCTGACAATTCCAGTCTGGTAGACACTCTGTTCATTAGGTGACGATCCTTAACCTGTGAAAATACAGATAGGTTTGGTGTTAGGAAGGGCATCCAGCCTTTAAAAAAATCTGCTTCAAACCAATGATGAGAGATCATCAGCAAAAAGCGAGTTTCTACGCAGTTTCAATTGTGATACTCTGAGAAACAAGCTAGGGTTACCGTGCCAGGAAATACTTTTAGTTCAGTAGAGTTGGCACCGAACAAAATGTTGTGTTATGGTAGAAAAAGGAAAGCAACGCCGAACCCAAATAAAATTGGGAAAGGGTGAAGTTAAAGAAGAAGTATCCGAATTTTGTGCAGTACACGGGGGATACGTGTACGAGTACAATTCTGGTTGAGAATAGTTCGGGACTAGAGATTATGATCCCCAAACTTATTGACAATCCCGAAGTTTCGGGACTGGAACGATCACAATCCCGGGACTGGTCCCGGGATTAGAAGAAAAAATGGGAACCTTCCAAAAATCAAGTAGAAATAGGTAGTTACTATAATAATAAGTAGATAAAATAAAAAAAAAAAATCAAGTTTTTAACTTGAGAGATGTGTGTGGAGTTCTTTTGTGGAACCAACAAGAGTTTTAAAAATAAAATTTTTTACACTTTGCATTTTTACCGTCTTTGGACACTAAAAAATGACTCCAAACGGACGAAGGATCTCAATTTTTTTGTGCGACATAAAACCGTCCATTTTAAGGTTAAACAACACAACAAAAAATATGTTAGAATATATTAGAACATTAAAAATTAAGTCTTTGTACACTTTTACATGTCAGAAGATGAAAAAAAACTGAAACAAGTGAAATACCGACTCCTTTGTTTTCACCAAAAGGCTAGCTAGTACCTATTTTTGGATAATTCGCATTAGTCATACAAAAACAACACATCGGTCATCGGTTCATTTGGTCTACACAAAGAAGAAAAGGATTTTAAAAGGTCTTGCATTTTTTTATTGCATGGCAGATGGCAGCACATCGACTTTCATGTAACGTTCAAGGTTGATGTATAGGGGCCTCATTTTCAAATTCAATAAAAAAATTAGGCTTTTTGTTTGTTTTTGATATATCACTGTCAATCCCGAAAATCCCTGGATTGGATAGTGAATCCCGGGATCAAAGTTTTAGTCATTTTCGGGTGGGATCCCGGGATCGTAATCTCTATTCGGGACACACTATACACAGAGTATAAGGTCCCCTTTTCCAAAAACTGACCAGATCTCTATACCTAGTATCTACCATAGGTCTTTATATTGCCTGCTGAGCAGTATGCTTTCATTTGTTTAGATTACTGACCGCGTTTGGGATAACGTCACGTAGGACACCAGATACCAAATCTAATCTTAACTTAGTGGGTGACCACGAAGTTTTGAGCACTCCTAATGCGGGCTATTCGCAGTCCAATCCAGACTAAATGAGGCCAATATGGTTTTTAAATTTCCTGTGAACGCAAAATGACCCTAACTATATGGCACGTTAAATACACTAGTTCCCGTAAGATAAAACAACGTCCAATGAGGTTTTACTTCGTGGGTGACCACGTAGGTTCGCGCCCTCGTAATGCTCGATTTTTTTTCGGCCAAACCCGGGCTGGGTGAGGTCAATGTGTGTAGCTGATTTGTAAGTTTCCGGCGAATGGAAGATGAATGGATCGAACCCACGCCCTCCTGTTTACCAGGCGAACGCTTAATCACTGAGCTACCGAGGCAGTTTTTTTTTTTTAAATTAATTAAGGATATATCTTAATTGATTATTTATTTCTACACTATGACGTCATTGTTTGTCACAAATAGAGGGTGTCCCAAAAGTCCGAGACCACCAATATCTTTTGAACGGCTTCATGTGGAGTTTTGAAATTTTGCATGGTATTATATGCCAAATTAATCCACCTGAATGTGTGACGAATTTTTCAGGGGCGGGTCCCATGTGGCGCCCAGGGGCTCCAACTTTTGTTTCTTAAATACGACCCCCAATCTTGTGATACATTTTCAGAAAGACAACAAAATTAGAAGTACTTTGCAAAAAAAAAATCACACGTCTAGCATGTTTGGTTTCAAAGTTATGACTTCTAAAACTAGGCGAATTATGTCTACAAAAACAATTTCCTCGATATTGGTGTCCTATGCAATTATTCAATATCCCATTGCAAATAATTCGTCTAGTTTTAGACACTCTTGGAAGTCATGTTTTGGAGTCTCGGACTTTTGGGATACACAGTATACATTTGGTTACCTGAGAATCACCTGCAATAAATCTTTACAATTTAAGATTTCAACCAAACCAAAAAGAATGAACAATAAGTCCTTTTTGGAGCAAATATTTTTTGTCTTCTTTTCATTATTGATTTGACAAAAGATTTTTTGCAATTTCAACGAAAAGGTTGCCATTTTTCTTTCATATTCAATAACCCCACTGTTGACCATTATTATATAATGTTTGAATCAAAGGTAAATGTTTCTCACAGATTTGATAAATAAATCAAAATAGACGGTTAGAAGATTTTAGCACCGAACTAGTTTGACCAGGTGTTTTGGATGAATGCCATCTTCTCTATCGGAATAAAAACTGTGCCAAATTTGGTACTATGTATTACTAATAGTTCTGTGACCTGTACACAAACCTTATAACGACCTTTAGGCTACCCCTGATAGCCTAAAGGTCGTATCACACCGAATAGGACTGAACAGTTGCTTGATACCAGCAGTAATAATAATAGTGTCTTATTTATACTGCTCGAATAAAAATAATAATAATAGTCCTTATTTATACTGCCCGTATAGGACTGAAGAGTCCCTTGACACCNTAGTGTCTTATTTATACTGCCCGAATAAAAATAATAATAATAGTCCTTATTTATACTGCCCGTATAGGACTGAAGAGTTCCTTGACACCAGCAGTAATAATAATAACAGTCCCATAGGACTGAAGAGGCCCTTGATACCGCAGTAATAGTAATACCTTCTTTATACTGCCCGAATAGGACTGAAGAGTCCCTTGCCACCAGCAGTAATAATAATAACAGTCCCATAGGACTGAAGAGTCCCTTGATACCGGCAGTATTTTGGGTGCTATTATTATGTGGTAACTATCCCCAATTCATGAGGGTGAAAATTCCATAAGTTGGCTGGGTTTGAACCCACGCCCTACTG
>CM022882.1:22036551-22063240 GCA_012654025.1 Pachypsylla venusta
AGGGGACATAGGAAGGATATAATGCAGTAGCTTCTCCTTGCTTTCTGCATGGGTAATGGAAAAGATATCGTTTCCGACACTTCCTTTAGTCGCCTTTTACGACTGGCATGGACTTGTGTGCCTTGGAAGTATTCTTTTTAAGTCCTGCTATCCACAAGGGCGGACAAACACGTCATTGAGATAAAACGTGCAACATGTGTTACTGCCGCCTTGTTTGTGATCATGTCAGATGGGTTACATGTGGACATCTGTCAGAAAGCTAATTTTCCATCTCTCCAATACAGCACAATGTATTTTCTACTGACATCATGTCGTGATGATAAGTGATGACCATGATGACATTCCTATGATAGAAGCGTGATGTCAGCATGTGTCCCCAACAAGATAAGGAGGATCATACATCATCTAGATAAGGATTAAGAGATAGAGATGATCTGTCACTGGCACCAAACAGTACCAAATTAGCGAATGAAGAATTCTCAGGGGAAAATATTTTGTTGTATGATATTCAATAATGAACCTTTGAAATCTTAAAAAAAAAAAAGCTACCAAAGGCGAATAAAAAAATGAAGCTACAAAGCAACAAAAGTCGAATAAAAAATGAAGCTACCAAAGTCTAAAGTCGAATACAAAAATGAAGCTTCCAAAGTCGAATACAAAAATGAAGCTTCCAAAGTCGAATACAAAAACGAAGCTGCCAAAGTCGAATAAAAAAATGAAGCTACCAAAGTCCAAAGTCGAATACAAAAATGAAGCTACCAAAGTCCAATGTCGAATACAAAAATGAAGCTGCCAAAGTCGAATACAAAAATGAAGCTACCAAAGTCGAATACAAAAATGAAGCTACCAAAGTCCAAAGTCGAATACAAAAATGAAGCTACCAAAGTCCAATGTCGAATACAAAAATGAAACTGCCAAAGTCGAATAAAAAAATGAGGCTACCAAAGTCCAAAGTCGAATACAAAAATGAAGCTACCAAAGTCCAATGTTGAATACAAAAATGAAGCTACCAAAGTCCAAAATCGAATACAAAAATGAAGCTACCAAAGTCCAAAATCGAATACAAAAATGAAGCTACCAAAGTCCAAAGTCTAATACAAAAATGAAGCTACCAAAGTCCAAAGTCGAATAAACAAATGAAGCAACCAAAGTCCAAAATCGAATACAAAAATGAAGCTACCAAAGTCCAAAGTCGAATAAACAAATGAAGCAAGCAAAGTCCAAAATCGAATACAAAAATGAAGCTACCAAAGTCCAATGTCGAATACAAAAATGAAACTGCCAAAGTCGAATAAAAAAATGAGGCTACCAAAGTCCAAAGTCGAATACAAAAATGAAGCTACCAAAGTCCAATGTTGAATACAAAAATGAAGCTACCAAAGTCCAAAATCGAATACAAAAATGAAGCTACCAAAGTCCAAAATCGAATACAAAAATGAAGCTACCAAAGTCCAAAGTCTAATACAAAAATGAAGCTACCAAAGTCCAAAGTCGAATAAACAAATGAAGCAACCAAAGTCCAAAATCGAATACAAAAATGAAGCTACCAAAGTCCAAAGTCGAATAAACAAATGAAGCAACCAAAGTCCAAAATCGAATACAAAAATGAAGCTACCNCTATAAACGGCCATGCCTATAAGGCGCCAAGCGAAGCGGGCGTATCCTGCTAGTACTATTATATGTCAAGATAAAGATCTTGGGATAATTCGCGGCAGAGGTTGGGGGCGGACACGACGGTTAAGGCCAGATCTAAATGGAGGCGAATTGTTGAGGAGACCAGCTCGGCAGTGCCAATTGCTCAGCTATAAGCAATGATTTCTACAAGTTCCGTTTTAGATAACTTTCTATTGAAGCGTTGCATCATTGTAAAAGGGATAGTAATCGCACGAGCACGCCATCAGTGAGTGATCACGGCGTGATAGCTGGGTGTTGTGCATTAGAGAAAAGTAGGTACAAACTAAATGATGAGTTTAGTGGGCTATACGAGATATAAGGTTTGTTTGAGGCTAATTTATTATCTACAATTGATAAATCAATTGCACATTAATTGATAAATAAATGATGTATCAGCAATTCTAGATTAATTGATAAATGAATGATGTATCAGAAATACTACATTAATTGATAAATGATTGTTGTATCAGTAATTCTACATTATAAATGAATGATGTATCAGTAATTCTAGATTAATTGATAAATGAATGATGTATCAGTAATTCTACATTAATTGATAAATGATTGTTGTATCAGTAATTCTACATCAATTGATAAATGAATGATGCATCAGCAATTCTAGATTAATTGATAAATGAATGATGTATCAGCAATTCTAGATTAATTGATAAATGAATGATATATCATCAATTCTACATTAATTGATAAATGATTGTTGTATCAGTAATTCTACATTAGTTGGTAAATGAATGATGTATCAACTGATAAATGAATGATGTATCAGCAATTCTATATTAATTGATAAATGAATGATGTATCAGCAATTCTACATTAATTGATAAATAAATGATGTATCAGCAATTCTACATTAATTGATAAAGGAATGATATATCAGCAATTCTACATTAATTGATAAATGATTGTTGTATCAGTAATTCTACATTAATTGATAAATGAATGATGTATCATCAGCAATTCTATATTAATTGATAAATTAATGATGTATCAGCAATTTTACATTAATTGATAGATGAATGTTGTATCAGCAATTCTATTTTAATTGATAAATGAATGATGTATCAGCAATTCTACCAGATTTATCAGCAATTCTATATTAATTGATAAATGAATGATGTATCAGCAATTCTACATTAATTGATAAATGAATGATGTATCAGCAATTCTACATTAATTGATAAATGAATGATGTATCAGCAATTCTATATTAATTGATAAATGAATAATGTATCAGCAATTCTATATTAATTGATAAATGAATGATATATCAGCAATTCTATATTAATTGATAAATGAATGCTTTATCAGCAATTCTATATTAATTGATAAATGAATGATTATCAGCAATTCTACATTAATTGATAAATGAATGATGTATCAGCAATTCTATATTATTTGATTAATGAATGATGTATCAGCAATTCTACATTAATTGATAAATGAATGATGTATCAGCAATTCTACATTAATTGATAAATGAATGATGTATCAGCAATTCTATATTAATTGATAAATGAATGATGTATCAGCAATTCTATATTAATTGATAAATGAATGATGTATCAGCTTATGTTTGAATGATTTCATGCGTGTCGCCCTGCATCATTGGTCAAATATCAAAAGAAAAATTTCAACTATGAAGATCAACACCTGGACCAACTTTGGTCTCGAGGGAGTAAAATACTAAACTTGTATTAAGATCGAGTCGACAAGACTTATTGATAGGGATGGGCTAGTCATCCACGAGTCGAGTCATGAGTCGACTCACGACTCGACTCACTCACGAGTCGAATCATCTTTTTAAAATGAGTCGACTCTTCAAAGAGTCGACTTACGAGTAGCTTTTTTTTGTTGGCTGATAAAGATCATAAAGGGAGAAATATTTTTCCGGGTGTTTGTCGTTTACCGAAGGAAAATGTTCTTTTATTCTGGTGACGATTGATTGTGATGTCTTTTTAATGTATTCACCGAAGTTGGGGACGTTTATTTGGTAGATACCTCTTTTGTCAATTGGTTTTATTATGTCTTTCTGATCAAATAAGGTGTTTTTGAAAATGAGTCGAGATCGAGAGTCGACTCAATGAGTCGACTCATATTGGTGAGTCGAATCGAGCATGTCGACTCACCTACGTGAGTCGAAAATCCCATCCCTACTTATTGAAGGCAAGTGTCCCAAATTTTCCACAAAGATATTTTTATTCGGCTTAACGTCTGTATTCATCATTCGAGACGGTCATGTTAATTTTACCCTCTATTCGCTGGAAACATGCAAACCAGCTACCCACATTGACCTCACCCAGCCTGGGCTGGTTTCGGAAATTAAATAGTGGGATGCCCTTCCTAACACCAAACCTTCTATACGTGGAACGAGCTTTGGACCGTCGCCTAATGAAGCTGGGAAGTTCCCCCCCTCCCCCCCCTCGGTGGCTTACTCATGCTAATGATATTTAGAATTTAGAGGCTGGTTCCACCAGTAGGCAGAAGTTTTCAAAACCAATCCGGATTAACTACCAGTCATAACCAAAAAAATTCCAAATAAGAAATCATTTATAAAAAAACCCACATCCGCGAAATTGTCATTCAAACTGTTTAGTTTGTTCTTCGAGTTGGTAACCATCAGGATACATTGAACCAAAGATACGAGGAACATTGACACCGAAGCACAACACCAGACCAGACCTCCTCCACGATACTCGTAATTATTTTTAGAGTGAACAAGGCTTCTCCTCTCTTTATCTCGCGGGGTTTTCCCCTCCCCCGTCCTTTGTTTTGTACCAAGTGTCATTCATACATGACGCTGCGATGACGTCATTCCTACAGTGACCTTGAATAGATGATATTTCATGTTGTGCATTTAGGGTCATTAAACGATCTAACCTCGGGAGGGGTCGTTTCTCATCCAGTCTTCTACTTCTTCTTCAGTTTCAGTTCTTCTCTGCTGTGTCCATAACAAGGTCATTGTTTACGATCTAACCTCGGGAGGGGTCGTTTCTCATCCATTCTTCTACTTCTTCTTCGGTTCTTCGTTGTTCTTCTCTGTTGTGTGTTGTGACCATAACCATGTCTTTGTTTATGTGGCGTTCGGGTCATTAAACAATCTAACCTCGGGAGCGGTCGTTTCTCATCCATTCTTCTACTTCTGCTTCGGTTCTTCGATGTTTTTCTCGCCTGTGTGTTGTGTCCATAACAAGGTCTTTGTTTATGTGGCGTTCGGATCATTAAACGATCTAACCTCGGGAGGGGTCGTTACTTATCCATTCTTCACTTCTTCTACGGTTCTTCTCTGCTGTAGGTTGTGTCCAAAACAAGGTCTTTGTTTATGTGGCGTTCGGGTTATTAAACGATTTAACCTCGGGAGGGGTCGTTTCTCATCCATTCTTCTACTTCTTCTGAGGTTCTTCGTTGTTCTTCTCTGCTGTGTGTTGTGTCCTTAACAACGTCTATGTCTTTTCTCCAAGTGGATGATATTTATGTGGCGTTCGGGTTATTAAACGATCTAACCTCGGGAGGGGTCGTTTCTCATCCATTCTTCTACTTCTTCGTTGTTCTTCTCCGCTGTGTGTTGTGTCCTTAACAACGTCTATGTCTTTTCTCCAAGTGGATGATTTTTATGTGGCGTTCGGGTCATTAAACGATCTAACCTCGGGAGGGGTCGTTACTCATCCATTCTTCTACTTCTTCTTAGGTTCTTCGTTGCTGAGTGTTTCTTTGTCTTTTCTCCAAGTGGATGATATTTATGTGGCGTTCGGGTCATTAAACGATCTAACCTCGGGAGCGGTCATTTCTCATCCATTTTTCTACTTCTTCTTAAGTTCTTCGTTGCTGTGTGCTGTGTCCATAACAAGGTCTTTGTGTATGTGGCGTTCGGGTCATTAAACGATCTAACCTCGAGAGGGGTCGTGTCGCATCCATTCTTCTATTCTTCTCTCTTTGTCTTTTCCTTCAATGGGTGACATAAACTCTCACCAGTTCTTCCAATTCGCAATAACGTTACAAGATCTTCAAATATTTCTGGAACTTCATTTTGTCGCCTCAATTCGCTGCAATCGACTGTCCGATACTAGACAGTCGATTGCAAAGGCCGACCGCCCTAACATGTGTGTCAAAATCATAGTCTATTTTACTATTATCATCATCAGATGTTCTTGGAGGCTTTCTTTTCGTTGATTACTATTTCGTCAGTATGATTGTCTATTTTACTATTATCATCATCAGATGTTCTTGGAGGCGCTTTCTTTTTTCGTTGATTACTATTTCGTCAGTATGATTGTCTATTTTACTATTATCATCATCAGATGTTCTTGGAGGCTTTCTTTGTCGTTGATTACTATTTCGTCAGTATGATTGTCTATTTTACTATTATCATCATCAGGTTTTCTTGGGGGCTTTCTTTGTCGTTGATTACTATTTCGTCAGTATGATTGTCTATTTTACTATTATCATCAGATGTTCTTGGAGGCTTTCTTGTCGTTGATAACTATTTCGTCAGTATGATTACTATTTCGTCTGTGGGTTATCCGCCGCTCTGTGATATCTAATTCGCGTCTGTCGTTAGTTTGACTTGTACAACGCGTTTCCTTTTCTTTGTCAATTCAAAGGACGCATTTTTTTTTTGTTACGTCCTGTATGTGTGTAGTCCTATAATACATATTTTTTTTTTCTCACTTTAGTATTGTTTGTGATTAACTCTGTGTCTTTGTATACCAATGACATTGTAATTTTTCTAATTAATGTAATTATATATTTATTTATGTACATAAATATTATTTATTTATATATAATTATATATATATCTCATGGTCATTACATATGTATATCTTGCAAGTGCACATTAGGTACAGAACTATACAGAATATTTAAAAAGTCAAGGAATCTTTTTTTTTTTTTTTTAAAAAAAAAAAAAAAAAAAATGCTTATTAGCAGTTCTACTGGAGCTTCCATCATTTTGCCGATATCTTAGTAGGGGAAATTAATTTAATTTTTTCTCAGGGGTATTTTCTTAATTTCATTTGTTCTCAAGGGGTATTTTCATAATTTCATTTATTCTCAGGGGGTATTTTCTTAATTTCATATATTCTCAGGGGGTATTTTCTTAATTTCATATATTCTCAGGGGGTATTTTCTTAATTTCATCTATTCTCAGGGGGTATTTTCATAATTTCATCTATTCTCAGGGGGTATTTTCTTAATTTCATATATTCTCAGGGGGTATTTTCTTAATTTCATCTAGTCTCAGGGGGTATTTTCTTAATTTCATCTATTCTCAGGGGGCATTTTCTTAATTTCATCTGTTCTCAACGGGTATTTTCTTAATTTCATCTGTTCTCAACGGGTATTTTCATAATTTCATTTATTCTCAGGGGGTATTTTCTTAATTTCATATATTCTCAGGGGGTATTTTCTTAATTTCATCTATTCTCAGGGGGCATTTTCTTAATTTCATCTGTTCTCAACGGGTATTTTCCTAATTTCATCTATTCTGAGGGGGTATTTTCTTAATTTCATCTACTTTCAGGGGGTATTTTCTTAATTTCATCTATTCTCAGGGGGTATTTTCTTAATTTCATCTATTCTCAGGGGGTATTTTCTTAATTTCATCTATTCTCAGGGGGTATTTTCTTAATTCCATCTATTCTCAGGGGGTATTTTCTAAATTTCATCTATTTTCAGGGGGTATTTTCTTAATTTCATCTATTCTCAGGGGGTATTTTCTTGATTTCATCTATTCTCAGGGGGTATTTTCTTAATTTCATCTATTCTCAGGGGGTATTTTCTTAATTTCACATATTCTCAGGGGGTATTTTCTTAATTTCATCTATTCTCAGGGGGTATTTTCTTAATTTCTTCTATTCTCAGGGGGTATTTTCTTAATTTCTTCTATTCTCAGGGGGATCTTAATTTCATCTAATCTCAGGGGGTATTTTCTTAATTTCATCTATTCTCAGGGGGTATTTTCTTAATTTCATCTTTTCTCTTGTAAAAATCAGACTATGATTCTTATTAAATACCATCCATTTTTATCGACTCCTCCTTCTAGATTTCGGACCCCTCAATTTTGTATACGCGTGCACCACAACTTTGAGGACACTCTGTTTATGCAGCATAGTACATATCTTGCAAGAACTGCATTCCTCAATAACGTCCTTGCCGATGTGCAATTAGTTGCATTCCTCTCAAGTACGTTTGGTCGGGGAAGTTGTTCTGATTTTATTATTAATTACATTCAGTTATTATCCTACATCATGGTTTCCCAAACTTTTTGGTACCGCGCCCCCTTTTCTTGAAATGAAAGCCTCCCGCGCCCCCCTCAAATTTATATTATAAATTATGAATGGGTATGGATGTTGCTGAATGCTATCTCATTCAAAACGCTAATGTGTTGCTGAATGCTATCTCAATCAAAACGTTAATGTGTTGCTGAATGCTATCTCATACAAAACACTAATGTGTTGCTGAATGCTATCTCATTCAAAACACTAATGTGTTGCTGAATGCTATCTCATACAAAACACTAATGTGTTGCTGAATGCTATCTCATTCAAAACGCTAATGTGTTGCTGAATGCTATCTCATTTAAAACGCTAATGTGAATCTGAATGCTATCCCAATCAAAACACTAATGTGTTGCTGAATGCTATCTCATTTAAAACGCTAATGTGAATCTGAATGCTATCCCAATCAAAACGCTAATGTGTTGCTGAATGCTATCTCATTCAAAACACTAATGTGTTGCTGATTGCTATCTCATTCAAAACACTAATGTGTTGCTGAATGCTATCTCATTTAAAACGCTAATGTGTATCTGAATACTATCTCAATCAAAACACTAATGTGTTGCTGAGTGCTATCTCATACAAAACACTAATGTGTTGCTGAATGCTATCTCATTCAAAACACTAATGTGTTGCTGAATGCTATGCTATCTCATTCAAAACGCTAATGTGTATCTGAATACTATCTCAATCAAAACACTAATGTGTTGCTGAATGCTATCTCATACAAAACACTCATTAATGTGTTGCTGAATGCTATCTCTATCAAATTTTCTAAACATCATGCTCAATAAAATTACATCTGTAAAAAAAAAAAAAAAAATATTTTAACTAAATGATAATAATTCAACTGGTCTCGCGCCCCCCCCTTGGCTTGCCCTCACGTCCCCCAGTTTGGGAACCTCTGTCCTACATAGATATTACTGTTGTTCAAGTACACGAGGAAAATCTATAATATCTATTATTAAAGCTTTCATTTTGTTTATGTTTACATTGTACTTTAATAAATATTGTAATTTTGTGCACGGTATTAACTTCTCGTTTTTTCTTTTTGTCTTTGATAAATATTTTTTTTAAAATTTCAAATTGTGCTAGGAATGGGATTTTCGACTCACTGCGGTGAGTCGAAATGTGAGTCGACTCTCAATCTCGACTCGCATCGAGTGACAATTTTCAAAAACACCTTATTTGATCTGAAAGATAATAAAACCAATTGACTAAAGGGGCATCTACCAAATAAACGTCCCCAACTTCGGCGAATACATTAAAAAGACATCACAATCAATCGTCACCAGAATCAAAGAACATTTTCCTTCAGTAAACAACAAACACCCGGAAAAATATTTCTCCCGTTATTATCTTTATCAGTCAACAAAAAAGCCACTCGTAAGTAGATTCGACTCATTTCAAAAAAATGATTCAACTCGTGAGTGAGTCGAGTCGTGGATGACTAGCCCATCCCTAAAATTCCCTTCCTCTCTCTCTCTCAGATCAGGCCAGTTAGGCAATGAGGCCTACCCTATCTAAACACGCAACTTCTGAATTTTTATTTCAACTCAATAGAAACAAATCGGTCGATTAACCAGCGTCCAAGGCAAGTTGACTACACCAGATTCCATTAGAAGTTAGGCAACACCCAGCGAGGTTTTACCAAGTGGGTGTCCATGTACGTTCGTGCCTTCTTGATATTAACTATTCCCGGCCCAACCCATGCTGGGTGAGGTCAATGTAGGTAGCTGGTTTGCAAGTTTCCAGCAAATTTAGGGTAAACACCCCATCGCGAATGACCAAAAAAAGTTAAAGTTTTATAAACATTTCTCTGTCCAATTATTGATGAAACATGATATTAGGACAATTTCAGGAGATTCAAAATGATGAAACTTGGTATTAGGACAATTTCAGGTGATTCAAAATGATGAAACTTGGTATTAGGACAATTTCAGGAGATTCAAAATGATGAAACTAGGTATTAGGACAATTTCAGGAGATTCAAAATGATGAAACTTGGTATTAGGACAATTTCAGGAGATTCAAAATGATGAAACTTGGTACTGGGACAATTTCAGGAGATTCAAAATGATGAAACTAGGTATTAGGACAATTTCAGGAGATTCAAAATGATGAAACTAGGTATTAGGACAATTTCAGGAGATTCAAAATGATGAAACTTGGTATTATGACAATTTCAGGAGATTCATAATGATGAAACTTGGTATTAGGACAATTTCAGGAGATTCATAATGATGAAACTTGGTATTAGGACAATTTTAGGAGATCCAAAATGATGAAACTTGGTATTAGGACAATTTTAGGAGATTCAAAATGATGAAACTTGGTATTAGGACAATTTTAGTAGATTCAAAATGATGAAACTTGGTATTAGGACAATTTCAGGAGATTCAAAACGATGAAACTTGGTATTAGGACAATTTTAGTAGATTCAAAATGATGAAACTTGATATTAGGCCATTTTCAGGAGATTCAAAATGATGAAACTTGGTATTAGGACAAGTGTAGGAGATTCAAAAATACGGGCAGATAATTCTTCGATCGAAAGAATAATAATTGAGATCCAGTTTTAACATCAAAATTTTCCTTTAAAAGGTTGTTTGTCCGTCTATTTGATCCATGATAACTTATCCAACGTCCAATTTTGATATAACTTGAATACGGACAATATCTAAATGTTCATGGACTATGCTGATTAGTTTTTGGCCCACCCAGGGCCTGATGGCGGTCAGATAACTTGAATATGGACAATATCTTTATGTTCATAGCCTATGCTGATTAGTTTTTTGCCCGTCCAGGGTCTGATGTCGGCCAGATAACTTGAATATGGACAATATCTTTATGTTCATAAACTCTGCTGATTAGTTTTTGGCCCGCCCAGGGCCTGATGGCGGCCAGATAACTTGAATATGGACAATATCTTTATGTTCATAAACTCTGCCGATTAGTTTTGCTAGTTTGCCGAGGTGTTCGTAGAATATGATTTGTTTTTGGCCCACCCAGGGCCTGTGATGGCGGCCATTTAAACTTCACATATATCTACCAGTTTGCTGGGGTGTTCGTAGAATATGATTTGTTTTTGGACCACCCAGGGCCTGTGATGGCGGCCATTTAAACCTCACATATATCTACCAGTTTGCTGGGGTGTTCGTAGATTAAATTATAGATATACTTTCAAACAATAAAGAAAACTTTGAACTTGACAACAACAGCAACAAGTTCAGTTGATTGACCTTGCATTATTGTGGTGGGCAGAATGGCACGGCCAAGTTCGGTCCGAAGGTCAGTCAAGAATGGCCTACTCAGGGCCTGATAACTTGAATATGGGCAATATCTTTATGTTCATAAACTATGCTGATTAGTTTTTGCCCCGCCCAGGGCCTGATGGCGGCCAGATAACTTGAATTTGGACAATATCTTTATGTTCATAAACTCTGCTGATTAGTTTTTGGCCCGCCCAGGGCCTGATGGCGGCCAGATAACTTGAAAATGGACAATATCTTTATGTTCATAGCTTTTGCTGATTAGTTTTTTGCCCGCCCAGGGCCTGATGGCGGCCAGATAACCTGAATATGGACAATATCTTTATGTTCATAAACTCTGCTGATTAGTTTTCGGCCCACCCAGGTCCTGATGGCGGCCAGATAACTTGAATATGGACAATATCTATGTGTTCATAAACTATGCTGATTAGTTTTTGTCCCACCCAGGGCCTGATAACTTGAATATGGACAATATCTTTATGTTCATAAACTCTGCCGATTAGTTTTTGGCCCACCCAGGGCCTGATAGCGGTCAGATAACTTGAATATGGACAATATCTTTATGTTCATAAACTCTGCTGATTAGTTTTTGGCCCACCCAGGGCCTGATGACGGCCAGATAACTTGAATATGGACAATATCTTTATGTTCATAAACTATGCTGATTAGTTTTTGGCCCACCCAGGGCCTGATGGCGGTCAGATAACTTGAATATGGACAATATCTTTAATATGTTCATAAACTCTGCTGATTAGTTTTTGGCCCACCCAGGGCCTGTGATGGCGGCCATTTAAACCTCACATATATCTACCAGTTTGCTGGGGTGTTCGAAGATTATAAATTATAGATATACTTTCAAACAATAAAGAAAACTTTGAACTTGACAACAACAGCAACAAGTTCAGTTGATTGACCTTGCATTATTGTGGTGGGCAGAATGGCACGGCCAAGTTCGGTCCGAAGGTCAGTCAAGAATGACTCATGGAGTTCACGTCTCATCTCCTACTAAACGGATGTACTCTGTGCATACATTATGTTTATGTACTCTGTACATACATTCTGTTTATGTACTTTGTATAGATTCCAAAGCATGTACAAACAGTTGAACAGTCTCAAGTGTTTAAACAAACAACTATACAGGGTGTCCCAAAAGTTCGAGACCGCCTCAATAATTTTTGAACAGCTTTATGTGGAGTTTTGAAATTTTGCATGGTATTATATCCCAAATTAAACCGCCAAAGCCTAGGCGAATTATTTCTAAAAAGTAGGCGAAGTGTCTAAAACTAGGCGAATTATGTCCAAAAAGCAGGTTCCTCAACATTGGTGTCCTATGCAATCATTCAATATCCCATTGCAGAAAACTTCGCCTAGTTTTAGACACTCTTGGAAGTCATATCTCGGAAATTTCAAATGGCCGTCATTTTGAAATCAAACACGCTAGACGTGTAATTTTTTTTTGCAAAGTACTTCTAATTCTATTGTCTTTCTGAAAATGTATCACAAGATGGGGGTTCGTATTTAAAAAACAAAAGTTGGACCTCCTGGGGGCCACATGGGACTCGCCCCTGAAAAATTGGTCACACCGTCAGATGGTTTAATTTTGGGGTATAATACCATGCACAATTCCAAAACTCCACATAAAGCTGTTCAAAAGATATTCAGCCGGTCTTGGACTTTTGGGAAACCCTGTATAGAAACACATCCGTAAAGGTCGAATTAAAATACAAGAAATTAGAATGCTTAAAAACCACTTGATTTTGTTCTAACTAGCTGTTTCGCCCGTGCTTCGCGGCGATTCTTATATTGATATTTTTGTTTATGAAGGAGAATGGAATTTGGGGGGGGGGGAAGGNGGGGGGGGGGGGGATGGGTTTGTGTCCATCTTGTATATCACAACCTTATAAAAAAAAACAAGATTTAAACGTTTCGCCAGGGGCCTTAGAGGCATGGCCGTTCTGACTTTTTAGTATTTTCTAAATTTTATTTTGCCCATTTCTGGTTTCGAACTCATAACTCTGGAATGGCTAGTCATACCTTTGTAGAGAATGTACAAAAATAAGGACTACACGGCCACCTAAAACTTTCTCACTTTGAGTTGATATGTTGTCGCGACAATATTTAAGATATCGGACCGTGACTATCCGATTTTGGTGAATAAATTAGAAATTTGGCCGTAACTCAAAAACGACTTGACCTATTTCAGTTGTGATAATTTTCCTGGGTATGTTTTTTTTGGGGGGGGGCTCCATTTCCATCAATTTTTCACTATCTGCCACCGTTTGAGCTGTGGTATTGTAACAGACAACCCCCCATCCATGGGTACAAACATACAAATTTCTGATTAAGATGTTAATATCGCCGTTCCTTGGTGCAAATTTTTTTTTTTGTTCATAAAAAAAAAATTACAAAAAAGGCAATATGGATTTTTATTATTGTGAACGTTAGTGAACTCCTATATACATCCCGAAATGCACTTGCATGTGTATATGTGTATATAAAAACACATATACATACATATGTATATCTTTTTAGCGTATATATATGTACTAGCAGGATACGCCCGCTTCGCTTGGCGCCTTAGAGGCATGGCCGTTTATAGTTTCAACCCCAAAAGTAGCCTATGTCCTTCCCTAAAGTTTAATCTATCTCCATACCAAATTTCATCATAATCGGTGCAGTAGTTTAAGCGTGAAAGCGTAACATACATACATACATACAGACAGATAGACAGACAGACAGAGTTACTTTCGCATTTATAATATTAGTATGGATGTATATCTTTTTAGCGGTTTGTTGCAGAAACGTAAAATTTTGATATGTAATAGCTGGTGTTAAGGGCTTTTCGATTTTAAACATTGTGGGAGCAACCACCCCTCCCCCCCTTGGAAGGGAAGGCCCCCAATATTTTGTTTTTTGAAAATTATTTTTCTCTTTTTAGTGGTTTGTTATAGAAACCCAAATTTTGATATGTGATGGCTGGTGTTAAGGGTCTTTTCGATTTTGAACATTTTAGGGCCTCCCGCCCGGGGGAGGGCCCCAAAAATTTTTTTTTTTCTATTTGATTTTTTTCTATAAATGACTACAACACTAACGTGAACACCTGATCATCTTGATCCACTAGTTTTACGATTCTTTTATAAATATTTTTTTTATCGTGTGCCTAATATGAAGCTTGGTGAAGGAGGGAAGGGTACATTGACATTCTATTTTTGAAGCCAAAAGTTTGCTAAGGTTATGTCCGAGGTCAACATGGTGGTTAAGGGGTGTTTTTTTCATTTTTTTTTCAATAATATCAAATTCTTCAAGTTGAGGCCCATCTGTTTTGTGTGGGTTGATTGACCCTTCCTCCTGTCATCATACGTGTGAGGTTAAAAATTACAAGTTTGAAGGGTGGTTGTACTTTCCAAGTTCAAGGAAGCATTCCAAGTTCAAATATTGAGGGCGGTCCCCCCTCGAGGGGGAGGGCCCTCAATATTTTGTTTTTTGAAAATTATTTTTATCTTTTTAGCGGTTTCTTGCAGAAATGTAAAATTTTGATATGTGATAGCTGGTGTTAGGGGCTTTACGATTTTGAATAATGAGGGGGCCGTCCCCCCTCGAGGGGGAGGGCCCTCAATATTTTGTTTTTTGAAAATTATTTTTATCTTTTTAGCGGTTTGTTGCAGAAATGTAAAATTTTGATATGTGATGGCTGGTGTTAGGGGCTTTACGATTTTGAATAATGTGGGGGCCGTCCCCCCTCGAGGGGGAGGGCCCTCAATATTTTGTTTTTTGAAAATGATTTTTATCTTTTTAGCGGTTTGCTGCAGAAACGTAAAATTTTGATATGTGATAGCTGGAGTTAGGGGCTTTACGATTTGAATAATGAGGGGGCCGTCCCCCTCGAGGGGGAAGGCCCTCAATATTTTGTTTTTTGAAAATTATTTTTATCTTTTTAGCGGTTTGTTGCAGAAATGTGAAATTTTGATATGTGATGGCTGGTGTTAGGGGCTTTACGATTTTGAATAATGAGGAGGCCGTCCCCCCTCGGGGGGAGGGCCCTCAATATTTTGTTTTTTGAAAATTATTTTTATCTTTTTAGCGGTTTGTTGCGGAAATGTAAAATTTTGATATGTGATGGCTGGTGTTAGGGGCTTTACGATTTTAAATAATGAGGGGGCCGTCCCCCTCGGGGGAAGGACCCTCAATATTTTGTTTTTTGAAAATTATTTTTATCTTTTTAGCGGTTTGTTGCGGAAATGTAAAATTTTGATATGTGATGGCTGGTGTTAGGGGCTTTACGATTTTGAATAATGTGGGGGCCCCTCGGGGGGAGGGCCCTCAATATTTTGTTTTTTGAAAATTATTTTTATCTTTTTAGGGGTTTGCTGCAGAAACGTAAAATTTTGATATATGATAGCTGGTGTGAGGGGCTTTACGATTTTGAATAATGAGGGGGCCGTCCCCCCTCGGGGGAAGGGCCCTCAATATTTTGTTTTTTTGAAAATTATTTTTATCTTTTTAGCGGTTTGTTGCAGAAATGTAAAATTTTGATATGTGATGGCTGGTGTCATCATTACTAGATNTAATAGCTACTATAATTAGCTTACTATTGAGTCGCTATGGTAATAGCTACTATATTTAGCTTACTATTGAGTAGCTGAGGTAATAGCTACTTTATTTAGCTTACTATTGAGTAGCTATGGGAATAGCTACTATATTTAGCTTACTATTGAGTAGCTGAGGTAATAGCTACTTTATTTAGCTTACTATTGAGTAGCTATGATAACAGCTACGATAATTAGCTTACTATTGAGTAGCTATGGTAATAGCTACTATATTTAGCTTACTATTGAGTAGCTATGGTAATAGCTACTATTTTAGCTTACTATTGAGTAGCTATGGTAATAGCTACTAGTTTAGCTTACTATTGAGTAGCTATGGTAATCGCTGTGGTAATAGCTACTATATTTAGCTTACTATTGTGTAGCTGAGGTAACAGCTCCTTTATTTAGCTTACTATTGAGTAGCTATGGGAATAGCTACTGTATTTAGCTTACTATTGAGTAGCTGAGGTAATAACTACTTTATTTAGCTTACTATTGAGTAGTGATATTGAAGTGACTGTTGAGAATACCTTGTAATGCTTTAATGTCCACACAAATTGTGACATAATCACACAGATTTTTTTTTTTCATTACTTCCTTTTCAAATATTCTTCAGTTATTATCATTATTATTTAGTGTGTGTTTCAGGGGGTTAAAAAACCGCTGACACATTATAAATTTGGAAACCAAAATACCCCCCACCCCCACCCCTAATATTTTAAGGTGTAGGGTAAGTGAACTCTCCCAAAGTTCAATGATGTCTTTATTAAGTCGTGGTCCAACAGACCAGATGGTGGCGTGATGAGTTCATAAATTATGTAGCTTCTCCTCAGAACATTTGACCTGATGAAAAAAAAAGACAGGTGCTAAAAGTGCCGATCGAACTGCACCTGGTGCTCCTGATGCATCTTGGGAAATAGATTTCATTGTTGATCTAATATATCCTAGACTGCTATTGTGCTGGTCCAATTCAAAAGAAGTCTACTCTATTATATTGTGTTTCTGTATTTCCAACATAAGGATGGAAAATAAATCAATTTTAGTTTTGTATTTCTTTTTAACAGGATGGTGCTAGAGTTAAATTATTTCTCTTCTTGCTGTTGGCTGTTAATGTTGTTCCTATTCATGCTGTAATTGTTGTTGTTCATGATGATGTTGATGTTGTTGTTCGTTTTAGTTTTGTATTTCTTTTTAACAGGATGGTGCTAGAGTTAAATTATTTCTCTTCTTGCTGTTGGCTGTTAATGTTGTTCCTATTCATGCTGTAATTGTTGTTGTTCATGATGATGTTGATGTTGTTCATGATGCTGATTATGTTGTTGTATAGTTTATGATGTTGTTTATGTTGATTATGTTGTTGTATAGTTCATGATGATGTTGATGTTGTTCATGATGATGACTATGTTGTTGTATAGTTCATGATTATGTTGATGTTGTTGTATAATTTATGATGTTGTTTATGTTGATTATGTTGTTGTATAGTTCATGATGATGTTGATGTTGTTCATGATGATGACTATGTTGTTGTATAGTTCATGATTATGTTGATGTTGTTGTATAGTTTATGATGTTGTTCATGATGCTGATTATGTTGTTGTACAGTTCATGATGATGTTGATGTCGTTCATGATGATGATTATGTTGTTGTATAGTTCATGATGATGTTGTTCATGATGATGATTATGTTGTTGTATAGTTTATGATGTTGTTGATGTTGTTCATGATGCTGATTATGTTGTTGTATAGTTCATGATGATGTTGATGTTGTTCATGATGCTGATTATGTTGTTGTATAGTTCATGATGTTGTTGATGTTGTTCATGATGCTGATTATGTTGTTGTATAGTTCATGATGCTGATTATGTTGTTGTATAGTTCATGATGATGTTGATGTTGTTCATGATGCTGATTATGTTGTTGTATAGTTCATGATGTTGTTGATGTCGTTCATGATGATGATTATGTTGTTGTATAGTTCATGATGATGTTGTTCATGATGCTGATTATGTTGTTGTGTAGTTCATGATGATGTTGATGTTTTTCATGATGCTGATTATGTTGTTGTGTAGTTCATGATGATGTTGATGTTGTTCATGATGATGATTATGTTGTTGTATAGTTCATGATGATGTTGATGTTGTTCATGATGATGATTATGTTGTTGTATAGTTCATGATGTTGTTGTTCATGATAATGTTGATGATGTTGTTGTATAGTTCATGATGATGTTGATGTTGTTGTATGATGATGTTGTTCGTTATGCTGATTATGTTGTTGTGTAGTTCATGATGTTGATGTTCATTATGATGATTATGTTGTTGTATAATTCATGATGTTGTTGATGTTGCTGTATAGTTCATGATGTTGTTGTTCATGATGATGATTATGTTGTTGTATAGTTCTTGATGGTGTTGTTCATGATGATGATTATGTTGTTGTATAGTTCATGATGTTGTTGTTCATGATGATGAGTATGTTGTTGTTCATGACGATGTTTTTGTTGTTGTTTATGACGATGAGTATGTTGCTCGTATATTAGAACCCCGCTGGGAACTGAATGACGTGTGTGATAGCCATCACTGGGCCACGAACACTGTTCAACAGCCCTAAAGAATAAATAAATTCAATACACACCCTGTATACATTAAATTAATTACCGAACATCATCCGTCCCTTAAAAGTTGATCTAAGATGCAACAGCAATATGCATCTTTCAATGCAACATAGTGCATCCGTCTTGTAGATCGTTAAACAATAGAGAGTAAGTGTGAGTTGAGAAGCGTCTCAATCTTGTTCGGGGAGCAGATGTTTGGATCATCTTTTGTTAGGGGGACCCATCGGGTCGCACGTGCAGACTACGTATATCTATACACAGAGTGTTTGAAAAGTCCTGGGACGGATTTTTTTATTTTTAACGGCTAAATATAAATATAGTGAATTTTATTTGTAGTTCTAACACAAATTAATCTATTTTTGGCGTATGTAATTAAAGTTTCTACAGTGGGCATACAAACACCAACTCTTGATTTTTAAATTGAAACCCCTATTTTTTTATTTCATAGTCAAATTCTACACACAGTCGACTCTTTAACGGCTAAAGATAGAGACTTGAAATTTTATATGTAGTTCTAACACAAATTAATCTATTTTTTGGCGTAATTAAAATTTCTGCAGGGTGTTTCAAAAGTGGGTAAACAGACACCAACTTTCGATTTTTAAATTGAAACCCCTATTTTTTATTTCATATTCAAATTCTACGTCAAATTGTACACACAGTCGACTCCTCACTCGATAATTTGATCAAACGGATCTCTGATCAAACCCGCCCAATCACTGATTTTTCTTCGGAATAAAAGTGATAAAACCAAGAGTGTAATACATCAAATCAGTCAAGTTTTTTACGNTTTTTTTTTTTTTTTTTTTTTTTTTTTTTTTTTTCATTTTTTACACTTTTTACACCTAAGGATTTATTTTACCCTCATTGGTTATAAAAAGTGTAAAAAAATCAAAAACCAATGCTCCCAC
The DNA here is from genome assembly GCA_012654025.1 of Pachypsylla venusta. Lineage (NCBI taxonomy): Eukaryota > Metazoa > Arthropoda > Insecta > Hemiptera > Aphalaridae > Pachypsylla > Pachypsylla venusta. The sequence goes on from CM022882.1 coordinate 22,055,899, forward strand.
GAAATTCAGAATAAAAAACTTGACTAATTTGATGTATTACACTCTTGGTTTTATCACTTTTATTGCGAAGAAAAATCCATGATTGGGCGGGTTTGATCAGAAATCCGTTTGATCAAAGTATCAAGTGAGGAGTCGACTGTGCGTAGAATTTGACGTAGAATGTAAATTCAAGAAAATAGGGGTTTCTATTTAAAAATCAGAATTTGGTGTCCGTATAACCACTTTTGAGACACCCTGTAGAAATTTCGATTACGCCAGAAACTAGACTAATTTCTATTAGAACAACATATAAAATTTCAAGTCTCTATCTTTAGCCGTTAAAAATAACCGTTCCGGGACTTTTCGAACACTCTGTATAGAGTGCAGCCGGAACTTACATAGCGGCATCGGCATGGGTAATACCTATCTCCTATCTCATGATCAACTTTTATTTTATCTTATTTTGACCAAGCCATCTGGTGTTTTGGGTCGCGTGTGATGTCCCCCCCTAATACAGTATGGTTGTTCTAAGATATAAATCACTTTTGGATTAGGTGCACCATAGGATAGGTTAAAAAATGGTCAAATATGGCCCATCTTATGAGAAAACAAAAGTTAATAAAGACGGCCATGATTTCATTTTTAGCCTTTCATTTTTATGGGGAAAGATAAAGATTTATGTTTGGATATGACTGGAGCAATGCCCTGCTACGGGAACTATAAACATTACATAATACAAACCCCCAAAAGGGTCCAACATGGGCATATAACCAGAAATCATTAATTTTGGTTAATACATAACCAGAAATCATCAATTTCGGTTAATACATAAGCATAAATCATCAATTTCGGTTAATACATAAGCATAAATCATCAATTTTGGTTAATACATAACCAGAAATCATCAATTTCGGTTAATACATAACCAGAAATCATCAATTTCGGTTAATAAATAACCAGAAATCATTAATTTCGGTTAATACATAACCAGAAATCATTAAATTCGGTTGATATATAACCAGAAATCATTAATTTCGGATAATATATAACCAGAAATCATTAATTTCGGTTAATATATAACCGGAATCATAAATTTCGGTTGATGTATAACCAGAAATCATCAATTTCGGTTAATATATAACCAGAAATCATCAATTTCGGTTAATGTATAACAAGAATCATTAATTTCGGTTGATGTATATCCAGAAATCATCAATTTCGGTTAATATATAACCAGAAATCATTAATTTTGGTTAATATATATCCAGAAATCATCAATTTCGGTTAATACATGACCAGAAATCATCAATTTCGGTTAATATATAACCAGAAATCATCAATTTCGGTTAATATATATCCAGAAATAATTAATTTCTGTTAATTTAGGTATTTTCGTTTTAGGAAAAAGTTTAAATATTTTAATTTTCGTCGAATCAACTTTTCCAAATTTAGATAGAAAAATTTGAAAAAATCGATCCGACGAAAATTAAAATATTTAAAATCTTTCCTTAAACAAGAAAACATAGTCACCAAAGACATTCCTTTATTATAATTTCGGTTAATGTTTTACTACACAATTTACTAGTAACTCACATTCATGTTTTGCTTTTAAAAATAAAATTGTTTCTCTCTCAAAGAACAATTGCGTAGGATCTATATCTTACGTCATCTTTAGAAGCAATTTGATTGTGGGGGTCAGTTATCCAAAGTATAGCACTTACCAAACAGGATGGCCAAAATAAACCAACTTTGTAATCAAATAAACAAGGACATTGATAATCAGGTCCTTACCTGGAATCAAAAATTATATTACAATTAATTTAGCACTCGGGAATTTTAATAAACTTTTACGGTTTTCATTGAATCTTTATTTTATCAGAAAACTAGCTGTTTTCCCGTGCTTCGCTACGGTTACAAAATTCAACAACTCAATTTTAGATTTTTGATTCAATATTTTACTCAAAGATATTACTTTTTGCACAGCGGAACACCTTCGTATAATATTTCAGCTTTCTCGCTCATCCCGAAGTGATACTTCTTAACTATGGGTTTTTGGTGGAACCGACCCCCCCAGAGTGAGCACCGCTCTTAGTTAGAAAATTCAATATTTTTTCAAGGATATGACTTTTTGTACTTCGGAACACCTTTGTATCAAATTTCAGCTTTCTCGCTCATCCCGAAGTGGTACTTCTCAATTCCGAATTTTTGATTGTGAAAACCGTCCATAAATCGGATAGAAACCGGAAATTTTCAAATTTTATATTTTTTATGGGGTACTTATATACTATTTTGGGGGGGGGGTCTATTCTCGCTCATTTTTCGTTATCTCTTTTAGTTTGCTCAGAAAAAAATTGCAAAAAGACCCGCTAAGTAGCGTCATTTTTGGCAGTAACTTGCTCCCACTTGAATTTTTTCCCTTTCTTATTACGCACCTACATACTAAAAGAGACCTGCGTGCAAAGTTTCAAGTCTACGTTTAGCCATCGTGGAGCTACGTTGATTATCAGTCAGTCAGTCAGTCAGTATACCAACTGGGCTTTGCGTTTTATAAGTATAGATAATAATAATAAAAATGTGCTCATGCAGGGTGTCTACCAAATCGTCAAAGTGAAATTCCCTGACTTTTCCAGGTTTTTCTGTCTACTTCTCCAGATTTTCCAGTGTACTTTTTCAAGATTTTGTCTCCTCCATTTGACTTCAAAAAACAAAATATTGGGGCCCAGAGCCCCCAAAAACTATACAGCAAATTTCCTTCATACCCTAAACATGTATACCAAAATTTTAGAGGAAAATGATAATAAGCGCCGCAGCCGAAATTTTTCAGGAAAAACATGTTCACGCATAAAATTGGCCATAGAGATAAAAAAAAAACAACTCAATTTGAAAAATTCCCTGACTTTTGGCGTTTTTTCCTAAATTCTCTGACTTTTCTCTGACATTTCCAGTCTCCTAAAATGCCCTGACAATTTCAGGTTTTCCAGGATTTCCAGTCTGGTAGACACCCTGTCATGGGAACGGCACACATATTAAGGAAAGTTCTAAGCTGAATCAATTCGGACTGCAATCCTGGGGATTTTAATCTCGGATTGTGCTCGTAGTAACAGCTGTAAAGAATAGCAGAAATAATAATAAAATGTCTTGTGCAGACGTTTTATACCAAGTTGGACAAATATTTATGAAGTAAAACTATTTTTGATTTTGGGACTCGAATAATATTTTTGATCATTTAGATTGAAATCACACGTCATGCACAGTTAAATCAGTTTATGTAAACAACGCATCAGAGAATTATTAAGGATTGACAACCAAGCCAGGTTGATGTTGTTCTTGTTGAACAATTATTGAACAAGAACAACATGTTCTTGTTGTTATTGTTGATGTTGTTCTTGTTGAACAAGAACAAACATGTTCTTGTTATTGTTGATGTTGTTCTTGTTGAACAAGAACAATATGTTCTTGTTGTTGTTGATGTTGTTCTTGTTGAACAAGAACAACATGTTCTTGTTTATGTTGTTCTTGTTGAACAAGAACAACATAAAAAACAACAACACACATTTACTATGTTCTTGTTTATGTTTAACAGAACAACACACATTTACTATGTTCTTGTTTATGTTGTTCTTTTTGAACAAGAACAACATAAAAAACAACAACACACATTTACTATGTTCTTGTTTATGTTTAACAGAACAACACACATTTACTATGTTCTTGTTTATGTTGTTCTTGTTGAACAAGAACATGTTCTTGTTGTTGTTTTTGTTGTTGTTCTTGTTGTTGTTGATGATAATGTTGTTGTTCCTCTAGTTGTTGTTGTTACTATTGTTGGTGATGATGTTGTTGTTCTTGTTTATGTTGTCCTTGTTGAACAAGAATCACATGTTCTTGTTTATGTTGTTCTCGTTGAACAAGAATCACATGTTCTTGTTTATGTTGTTCTTGTTGAACAAGAATCACATGTTCTTGTTTATGTTGTTCTTGTTGAACAAGAATCACATGTTCTTGTTTATGTTGTTCTCGTTGAACAAGAACAACATGTTCTTGTTGTTGTTGATGATTATGTTGTTGTTCCTCTATTTGTTGTTGTTATTATTGTTGGTGGTGGGGTACAATATTACATAAGTCATGCAGGATCTAATGCGGTAACCATTTAAGTGAATTCAAAGAGTCTTCAGCTAACAAAATCACTAGTAAAATAGGATTATGCTTGACGCCATCTTCAATTATTCAATCGACTAGGAGAAAGCCTTCTAAGGAATCATATTGAAGCCAAACTTTGGGCGCGGGTACTTTATACAATGCATGTAACCAATACATTGATTGTCTAAAGCTACCATTAAAAGCTACCATAAATTGTCTAAAATGTCTAATGTTGTTGATGTTGTTCTTGTTGAACAAGAACAACATGTTCTTGTTGTTGTTGATGTTGTTCTTGTTGAACAAGAACAACATGTTCTTGTTGTTGTTGATGTTGTTCTTGTTGAACAAGAACAACATGTCTTGTTGTTGTTGTTCTTGTTGAACAAGAACAACATGTTCTTCTTCTTGTTGATGTTGTTCTTGTTGTTGTTGATGTTGTTCTTGTTGTTGTTGATGTTGTTCTTGTTGAACAAGAACAACATGTTCTTGTTGTTGTTGATGTTGAACAAGAACAGCATGTTCTTGTTGTTGTTGTTCTTGTTGAACAAGAACAACATGTTGAACAAGAACAACATGTTCTTGTTGTTGTTGATGTTGTTCTTGTTGAACAAGAACAACATGTTCTTGTTGTTGTTGATGTTGAACAAGAACAACATGTTCTTGCTGATGTTGTTCTTGTTGAACAAGAACAACATGTTCTTGTTGTTGTTGATGTTGTTCTTGTTGAACAAGAACAACATGTTCTTGTTGAACAAGAACAAAATGTTCTTGTTGTTGTTGATGTTGTTCTTGTTGAACAAGACAACATGTTCTTGTTGTTGTTGATGTTTTTGTTGTTCTTGTGGATGTTCTTGTTGTTGATGATAATGTTGTTGTTGTTATTGTTGTTGGTGATGATGTTGTTATTATTGTTTGTGGTGGAGAGTTACACACATTGGGTACAATATTACATAAGTCATGCAGGATCTAATGCGGTAACCATTTAAGTGAAGTCCAAAGGTCTTCAGCTAACAAAATCACTAGTAAAATAGGATTATGCTTGACGCCATCTTCAATTATTCAATCGACTAGGAGACGACTTCCCAGCAATCGTATTCCGGAGATGGGAAAATAAATTCAATTTAAATTAATTTTATCATAAGGGACCATTATTAATGTTTGTTACGGGCATATATAAATTACCCTCATGGGGCTCTTTTGAATTAGACGTGTGGGGGTGGGGGAGGAGAAGGGGGGTGAATTGCATAAATATGTATATATTAATGGATGGATGTACAAAGAAATGAATCAATTGATATAGGAATGATGGAATTGGGGGTCATTGCAATTTACTAGTAACTTACATCATATCACACACACATCATTCATGCAATTTAGATTTGTGTTCTCCTCTAATTGAATGATTCACGGATGTGGGTGGAACCGACCGCCTTGCCGCTACTAGGCCGATTCTACGGGGTGGGACTAGGTATGATGGAACACAATGGGTTGGGGGTCATTGCAATTTACTAGTAACTTACATCATATCACACACACATCATTCATGCAATTTAGATTTGTGTTCTCCTCTAATTGAATGATTCACGGATGTGGGTGAAACCGCCCGCCTTGCCGCTTCTAGGCAGGTGGGCTTTTAGTATTCTATTGGGCCGACAGGGGCATCATGGCAGCCAAATTAACCAAACGCGCTAGACGTGTAAATTTTTTTGCAAAGTACTTCTAATTTTATTGTCTTTCTGAAAATGTACCACAAGATGCGGGTTCGTATTTAAAAACAAAAGCTGGACTCCCTGGGGGCACATGAGATCCGTCCCTGAAAAATGGTCACACTATCAGGTGGTTTAATTTGGGATATAATACCATGCAAAATTTTTAAACTCCACATAAAGCTGTTCAAAAGATATTCAGGCGGTCTCGGACTTTTGGGACACCCTGTATTTAGTAGAAAATCAGGAACAAATGGGCATTTATCCATTCGGCAGTTCGGCTGAACTGGGTGAGGTCTACAGGTCACAGAACTACTGGTAGATACTGAACAAGAATTTCTGGTTTTATTTTTAACAAGGTCATCAACCTGAAGAAGTATCTGCAATCACTATCAGACAGAGTGAAGCTTCCTTTTTGGATTTTTGTATCACCACCTTCTACTTTTTGAATATGTCTGGGGTAGACAGACTGTCACATCCGTTCTATTGTCTAACCAGTTCAACCTCAGACCCAATAGTTTACTAAAATATCTAACTGATGCTATTTTTAAATCTGTCTGCAACTGGTTTCAAGTGGAGCTTCAACAAATAATAGACCGCCATAGGGCAGCGTGTGAAACTGTAGAGCCCAAAAGCTAATAAACCTAATTCCTCTCATATTATGAACCTAATAAATGTCGATACGGGTTTCATCAGTATGGGAAAAAGCGTTCGAGAGTTAGAGCACCGAGTTGAACAGTAGAGCCCAATAGCTAATAAACCTAATTCCTCTCATAATATGAACCTAATAAATGTCGATACGGGTTTCATCAGTATGGGAAAAAGCGTTCGAGAGTTATCGTGGCAGGAAAAGGTTGCAGCTATCCTCTCCACCCTCCCAATGGGAACGGGTGAAGTTAAAGAAGCAGAAGATAATTAATGTCCCTATCTTCCTCAGTCCCGATGTACACACCTGTGTAGTGCCCGGCGCGGCGCCCGGCTGTCAAATCGACCACCTCGCCCTCTCATATTGTAATCCATCACAGCAATACACTGCTGGTGGCATTTTCCATTCTAGCATTTCTCCATTACATTCAAATAACTTTCGACCACATTTGGTACCATTTGTACGTCCGTCGCTCCCTGCATTGCATAATAAGCAATTTTCGTGTGTTCCAATGCACTATTTGTTATTTGGTACCATTTGTACATCCGTCGCACACTGCATTGCATAATAAGCAATTTTCGTGTGTTCCAATTCACATTTGTTATTTGGTACCATTTGTACGACCGTCGCACACAACATTGCATAATAAGCAATTTTCGTGTGTTCCAATGCACTATTTGTTCTTCGGTACCATTTGTACGACCGCCGCACACAACATTGCATAATAAGCAATTTTCGTGTGTTCCAATGCACTATTTGTTCTTCGGTACCATTTGTACGACCGTCGCACACAACATTGCATAATAAGCAATTTTCGTGTGTTCCAATGCACTATTTGTTCTTCGGTACCATTTGTACGTCCGTCGCACAC
>CM022882.1:22065743-22087215 GCA_012654025.1 Pachypsylla venusta
CTGTTGCGTCTATTTTGTAACGAAGCGAAGGTTGCAACTGTACCTTGACATAGTACAAGGCATCATCATTGATGTGAAGATAGCAAAGTCAAACCATCTCTTTATTGCGTTGTTGTTCTAGAGAAAGTTAACGATACTGTTGCGTCTATTTTGTAACGAAGAGAAGGTTGCAACTGTACCTTGACATAGTACAAGGCATCATCATTGATGTGAAGATAGCAAAGTCAAACCATCTCTTTATTGCGTTGTTGTTTAGATTTCATGATGTTGTTTTTAAGGTCGTGAGAGTGAAGACAAGTGCAAATCAAGTTAAGGTTATCAGCTGTGTTGAATGTAAGGTTGTGTATCTTTTAGAATATCAATAAACATTTTAATAGAACTTCCTGATGAAGTATGATTAACCGTCAATCAATCTTTGTGCATCAAATTGTTTTTTTAAAACCTTTGGGTACTTTCAGACAGTCGCATACTCACTTAGGGTACTCTCAGACAGCCGCATACTCACTTAGGGTGCTCTCAAACAACCGCATACTCACTTACGCTACTCTCAGAGATACGCATACTCACTTAAGGTACTCTCGGACATCCGCATACTCACTTAGGGTACTCCCAGACAGCCGCATACTCACTAAGGGTGCTCTTGGACATCCGCGGACTAAATTTATGGTACTTTCAGACAGCCGCATACTCATTTAGGGTACTCTCAGACAGTCCGTCACTCACTTAGGTTGCTCTTAGACAGCCGCATACTCACTTAGGATGCTCTCAGATAGCCGCATACTCACTTAGGGTGCTCTGTGACAGCCGCATACTCACTTAGGGTGTTCTTATACAGCCGCATAATCACTTAGGGTGCTCGCAGACAGCCGTATATTCACTTTTGAGTACTCTCAGGCATCCGCATACTCACCTAGGGTACCCTCAGACAGCCGCATACTCACTTAGGTTGCTCTTAGACAGCCGCGTAACCCTCAGACAGCCGCATACTCACTTAGGTTGCTCTTAGACAGCCGGATATTCACTTCAGAGTACTCTCAGACAGCCGCATACTTACTTATCATATTGCATAACACATATCTTCTCATATAAATAAGGAAAAACATGTGTATTTGTTTTTCCTTGCACATATGCGAAAATGTGTGCTATGCTAGAAGTATGTAGCTATCCTCGAACACTCTAGGCTAAGAATTCCTAGCTAAAATGAACATATGAATCAGGAAATACAAACAAGGTCTGATAATCCGATGACCCGATCGTGCAATTCAATTATTTGTTTTTGATACACCACCTAACTCCCATAAGAAACCAATGTACCACCATTGATCAACAGTTTTGTTTTCCAGACCCCCTTGAGTGGTTTTTTTTCCTTGTTTTTCATTTCTGTCAACTATTTAAACCAGTTCTGCTCTTATTGGTTTTCTTTGATTTCTTTTCGTATGACGTCACATCTTCTTTTGTTATTAATATCTCTTCTTAAGATTGGTTGACTACTCTCATTTCCTCGTCTAAATCATTGACTTTGTTATTGCAGTTGGTTGTTTACCAAACAGTCAGTTTGAACACCACCATCTGTGCGTGCGTCATTCCAGCTACTGTTAAATTACTTTGTAGCATTTAGGTTTATGTTGTTGTCGTCAGAGAGAGAGAGAGAGAGAGAGAGAGAGAGAGAGAGAGAGAGAGAGACATCTACATCCCACTTGCATATTTCAAGTACAGGGTTACAGTTGTATTAATGTTTATTATTTTTTGTTTTATTGTTTTTAGCAGTCTTTTATTTTTTTTTTTTCCATGTAAAGTAACATTTATAGATTCTTCATTTTCTTTAACTTTTATCTATGTTCCCACTATGACATAACTGGTTCAATATCTCTTTTCCTATACACAATTCTATTTGGAGTCAGTGGTCTATCTTTCTTCGCACTATGGCGCAACTGGTTCAATATCTCTTTTCCTATACCCAATTCTATTTGGAGTCAGTAGTCTATCTTTGTTTCCACTATGGTATAACTGGTTCAATGTCTCTTTTCTTTCTTTGCTCTATCTAAGTCTTTCTTTTACCTATAATTCCATCTCAACTTTGTTCAACTTCTCTTTCAATGTTTTCGAATCGCTCCACTTGCTTCATAATAGATTTTTTTCCTCAGTTTTTCCACTATTTTATCTTTCCATCTTCACCTTGGAGCAAATCTCTTTGATCTGCTCTCTTTCTTCCCAATGTAGTTTCCATCTTGTCTCGGGTCTTCATGTATTTTATCTTTCCATCTCCACTTTAGGGCACATCACTTTGATCTGCCCTTTTTTTATCCCAATGTAGTTTCCATCTTGTCTTGGGTCTTCATGTATTTTATCTTTCCATCTCCACTTTAGGGCACATCTCTTTGATCTGCCCTTTTTTTATCCCAATGTAGTTTCCATCTTGTCTCGGGTCTTCATGTATTTTATCTTTCCATCTCCACTTTAGGGCACATCTCTTTGATCTGCCCTTTTTTTATCCCAATGCAGTTTCCATCTTGTCTTGGGTCTTCATGTATTTTATCTTTCCATCTCCACTTTAGGGCACATCTCTCTGATCTGCCCTTTTTTTATCCCAATGTAGTTTCCATCTTGTCTTGGGTCTTCATGTATTTTATCTTTCCATCTTCACCTTGGAGCAAATCTCTTTTATCTGCTCTCTTTCTTCCCAATGTAGTTTCCATCTTGTCTTGGGTCTTCCTAGTTCCTGTATTTTATCTTTCCATCTCCGAATTGCGTATCGGAGCAAATTTTGGAGCAAATCTCTTTGATCTGCCCTCTTTCTTCCCAATGCAGTTTCCATTTTTTATCAGGTCTTCCTATATCTCATCTTTCATATCTATTTTGGAGTTCATCTCTTTGATCTGCCCTATTTTTTCTAATCACTTCGCTTTCTCCCCAATGTAATTTCCATTTTCCTCACCCTTGGCTTCCACACATTATACTTGAATGTTATCACCTTCCTTTCTTCTCTATCTCTTCATGTACAAACTTTATGTTTGCTCTTTTTGTAATCATATGATTGCTTTGTACGGTATCGGGAATTTTATTTTGTTCTCCAACCATATTAGTCTCTCTCTTTTTTTCTCCCTCTCTCTCTCTCGTTTGGATCTCCATTTGGACAGAATTCATATACAATTTTATGTATTTTGTGTTTATTTTCAAAGTGTTCCAAATTAATTTAATAATTTTACGATACCGATGACACAATTCGGGCGTAACATTTGGAATGTCAACAAACTATTTGATGAAAACGGTTCAGATTACACGAAAACAATAAAAATGTTCAATAGTTTTGACACGCCACGTCGTCGCGACATAAGAGAGCAATACGATATGGATTATTTTTATGCAGATCATCGAAGAGTGTAAAAATAAAAACTCTGTCAATGTGACACATAGATTATTTTACTGGCTAAAAAAATACCGCCGGCGGTATATTTGATTGCACACAAAAGTTTATTGAGACTCCAAATATGATATACATACTAAATTTCGAATCTCTAGCTCTTACCATTCTCTTTTTAGATAGCAATACTGAAAACCGCTAAAAAACGACAAAAACTGCAAAGGGTGTATTCGATTGCACCCAAAAGATTATTGAGACCCCAAATATGTCATACATACTTCTCTTTTTAGACAGCAATACTGAAAAACCTCTAAAAAGCGGCAAAAACCGCAAAAGGTATATTCGATTGCACCCAGAATAGATTAGAGCCCAAATTTCATCCAAATGGGTCAATGCTAAGTGGCAATTTGTACAGTTGGAAGTAGGATTTAGAATTCACCGAGCTACGAGTATACAATATTCCCTGCAAACGAGAGATGGATAGAAACAAAAAAAACACCTGTGTCAATAGAACATAAAGAGCAATCAACAACAAAAACAACCAACAAATTGGATGAGGATGACATCAACAACAGCAACATGCTTGTGGAACAAATTGTATTCACATCCACATTGCAGTGAACAAACAGTGAGATGCAGCGCGTGTCAAAATGGATATTGAAATGAGAGACATTGACAGTTAGGTTTGCTCAAACCTTTGGTTCAATATGGGAAACAAAAAATGACGTAAACCAGAAGTTCTGTAGACCACTCACAATGGTTATAAGCTAGGTTTGCTCAAACCTTTGGTTCAATATTGGAAACACAAAATTACGTAAACCAGAAGTTCTGTAGACCACTCACAATGGTTATCATTTGTCAAAATGGATATTGAAATGAGAGACATTGACAGCTAGGTTTGCTCAAACCTTTGGTTCAATATTGGAAACACAAAATTACGTAAATCAGAAGTTCTGTAGACCACTCACAATGGTTATCATATGTCAAAATGGATATTGAAATGAGAGACATTGACAGCTAGGTTTGCTCAAACCTTTGGTTCAATATTGGAAACACAAAATGACGTAAACCAGAAGTTCTGTAGACCACTCACAATGGCTATCATAAGTTAAAATGGATATTGAAATGAGGAACATTGACAACTAGGTTTGCTCAAACCTTTGGTTCAATATTGGAAACACAAAATGACGTAAACCAGAAGTTCTGTATTCGAGTACACCCAAAAGATTATTGAGACCCCAAATATGTCATACATACTTCTCTTTTTAGACAACAATAATGAAAAACCTCTAAAAAGCGGCAAAAACCGCAAAAGGTATATTCGATTGCACCCAGAATAGATTAGAGCCCAAATTTCATCCAAATGGGTCAATGCTAAGTGGCAATTTGTACAGTTGGAAGTAGGATTTAGAATTCACCGAGCTACGAGCATACAATATTCCCTGCAAACGAGAGATGGATAGAAACAAAAAAAAAACCTGTGTCNAACGAGAGATGGATAGAAAAAAAAAAAACACCTGTGTCAATAGAACATAAAGAGCAATCAACAACAAAAACAACGAACAAATTGGATGAGGATGACATCAACAACAGCAACATGCTTGTGGAACAAATTGTATTCACATTGCAGTGAACAAACAGTGAGATGCAGCGCGTGTCAAAATGGATATTGAAATGAGACACATTGACAGTTAGGTTTGCTCAAACCTTTGGTTCAATATGGGAAACACAAAATGACGTAAACCAGAAGTTCTGTAGACCACTCACAATGGTTATCATTTGTCAAAATGCAAATTGAAAGGAGAGACATTGACAGCTAGGTTTGCTCAAAACTTTGGTTCAATATTGGAAACACAAAATGACGTAAACCAGAAGTTCTGTAGACCACTCACAATGACTATCATATATTGAAATGAGAGACATTGACAGCTAGGTTTGCCCAAACCTTTGGTTCAATATTGGAAACACAAAATGACGTAAACCAGAAGTTCTGTAGACCACTCACAATGGCTATCATATGTCAAAATGGATATTGAAATGAGAGACATTGACAGCTAGGTTTGCTCAAACCTTTGGTTCAATATTAGAAAAACACAAAACGACGTAAACCAGTAGTTCTATAGACGACTCATTTGGGTCCAAAACTAATTCGCTAATTACAAAATGAATATAATGAATGACCCTAGCAATTTTATAAGGAGTTCGAGAGTTATCGTAGCACCAAATGTGATCTACGAGAGAAATTTGGTTACATGCGTCAATTACGAAAAGTAGCACTTACCATACAGGATGGCCAATAAACCAACTTTGTAATTAAAAGACCAATCAGATTGGTAATCGGGTCCTTACCTGAAATCAAAAATAAAACAAAAAATAATTAATAGAGCTGCCAAAATTTTGAACATGGGATATATTTTCCTCGCTTTCCACAGCACAAAACCTCCGGGATTTGACGGGTTTTCTTAGCTCATCTAGTCAGTTTTCTGAACGAGTTCAATTCTCTCACCTCTACATACAACAGTCTTCATCCATGTTGGTTGGTCTGTCTATTACAATAGTATCATCCAGTCAGTTTTCTGAACGAGTTCAATTCTCTCACCTCAGTCTTCATCCATGTTGGTTGGTCTGTCTATTACAATAGTTGTTCTCTAACCAAGTGCGTCATCCTTGTAGCAATACATCCCGTTCTATGTCCGACTGTGGAGTTATAAATTAGTACTCGTGTCTTCACTTCTCAGATTCTTAGAATTTCAATTAGTGTTTTTAATTATTAAACATACTAGTTTACACAATTGACGTCAGATGACAGAGTTCACAAGTCTATTCGATAAGTATCAACAATCAATATTTCTGATAGCAGTCTTTTTTACACATTTGAATGAAAAGATAAAGGAAAGAGGACTATTGTCAAGATTGGTACTGATTTCAAACGTCAGCCATTTTCATGTATCAGTGCTGTATGTTTACATATTTGAGTTCCAATCGCTGATAAGACAGGTCTAATATATTTATGGCCTTTGACTGAAATTAGGTTTAGAGAAAATTTCAAAACGTCCCTCAATTTGGAGACATTTATTTTCAAATGACGCAGCATTTGCAATGTCACACAGCATACCAATCAGTCTTGGGTAGATATTGTTCTTGTAGTAGTTTTTGGTACTTTTCTATACAATTTTTCCCCTTCTTTTTACTTTGTTTTCTCTTTAGTTTGTTTTCTTTTTTTTCCTTCTTCTTTTTACTATATTAATACCATATTACTATACTTATATACCATAAAGACGATGTAAATACAGTCCTTAACAATGATTAGTTGAATTCAGGGTTGTCGTTTTAACGAAAGGTAGCCGAATTTTTGGTAGAAAAAAAAATCTTCGGGATTGGACTTGGTACGTAGAATCAATCTACTGGTGTGGAGCCCATACAACAAGCATTCCCGAGCTCTAGTAGAACCAGAAATTATGAGTAACCAAAAGGGTTTGTCAAACTATACACCTAAAGTATCAGTTTAACCCTAATTCGCAATTATGATCAACAATAAAGTAAAAGGTGTGGACACCACTGAACGGAGTCGAACCTTCAAAACAATATTAATCTGTTCGAGAATGATCGAGGTGCAGGAGATTGATTACATGGAAAACAAAACAAACCAACTATGTAAAGAATGTTAATGGAGATATCACAATGAAATCAGTAATGTAGAAACTATGTTAGGAATTTTGTGGGTCCGGAAGCTATGCTATGATTCATCGAGTCGTGCCGAGTTGCTTGAAAACACTTCATCTATGAATGAAATGAATTCCACGTATAACAGTAATTATAAATGGTGAGAGAGAGAGATCACAACCAATGGGTGCAACATGAATATTAAAATCTACACGGAGAAACTATTGATTCATATAGCGGCACAATATTGAAAACACGAAATCCAAAGATTGCAAACGACTTGGAAGAATGGAGAGAAATATGTTGGAGATTATCAGAAGAAGAAGAAATAGATAAATTATTAGGTGGATAAAATAACAACAAATGGAGAGAGCATGGAAAATTAAAATCAACAGAATAAGAAGATAAGGAGAAACTATTGATTGACCAGCGGGAATATGGAAAACGAGAAATCCAAACATTGCAAACGACTTGGAAGAATGGGGAGAAGCATGTTGGAGATTATCAGAAGAAGAAGAAATAGATAAATTATTAGGTGGATAAAATAACAACGAATGGAGAGAACATGAAAAATTAAAATCAACAGAAGAAGATGAGGAGAAACTATTGATTCACCAGAGGGAATATTGAAAACGCGAAATCCAAAGATTGCAAACGACTTGGAAGAATGGAGAGAAGCATGTTGGAGATTATCAGAAGAAGAAGAAGAAATAGATAAATTATTAGGTGGATAAAATAACAACAAATGGAGAGAGCATGAAAAATTAAAATCAACAGAATAAGAAGATAAGGAGAAACTATTGATTGACCAGCGGGAATATGGAAAACGAGAAATCCAAACATTGCAAACGACTTGGAAGAATGGGGAGAAGCATGTTGGAGATTATCAGAAGAAGAAGAAATAGATAAATTATTAGGTGGATTAACAAAAAATGGAGAGAGCATGAAAAATTAAAATCAACAGAATAAGAAGATGAGGAGAAACTATTAATTGACCAGAGGGAATATTGAAAACGCGAAATCCAAAGATTGCAAACGACTTGGAAGAATGGAGAGAAGCATGTTGGGGATTCTCAGAAGAAAAAATTGGGAAATTATTAAGTGGATCCCGAAGGCGTTATTTCTTCCAATCCATTTATGACTTGCCAACTTTCCACGAGGAAAAGTATATCATACTTGAGATTGTAAGAAGTTACTTGAGGGTGACATCCTCACGGGCCGAGTCCACCTGAGCTCATGGTGTAAAATAACACAGAAAGCAAATCTGTAATATCATAATGTTTGTAACTTTTTTTTTCCATTTGGCTTAACGTCTTTTTAACATTTATTGGCCATTCAAGACGGAATGTTTGTAACTATGTTACTGACCTAATTATATTACAGTGATTGACATGGGTCTGGGGACCCACTAAAATCTTAAAGGATTTTCCCTGTATGAGAAACAGTCTGGCTCTCTTTAACAGGTGCTGTATGTTACTGACCTAATTATATTACAGTGATTGACATGGGTCTGGGGACACACTAAAATCTTAAAGGATTTTCCCTGTATGAGAAACAGTCTGGCTCTCTTTAACAGGTGCTGCAATTGATCCATCTCATTGCACCAGACAATAGATGCGTTGCTTCTTTTTTTTTTTACAAAAAATAGATGTATTTTCAAACTACTCGTGTATCTATTGAACTAGTATTACCTATTAGTTACTAGTAATAATAGATTATTAAAACATTCCCACGCTGTAGAATCTCTAATCCGGAAATATCAGATTTTTTTGTTAAAAAATTCTCACACAGGTGATGTCAAATATTGAGAGGTGTTAGGAGAGGGTTTTCAAATACTGGAAATAGTTATAGTTTGGTAACTTTCATTTCTAGTACAAGAAAAAGAGGAGTAAAATTGAAAAAATTGAAAATACGTATTTCAAGACTGAGATCGGCTTAAATACTGGAAATAGTTATAGTTTGATAACTTTCATTTATAGTACAAGAAAAAGAGGAATAAAATAGGAAAAATTGAAAATAAGTATTTCCAAACTCCAGAATAAGATCGGCTTAAATACTGGAAATAGTCATAGTTTTTGGTAACTTTCATTTCTAGTACAAGAAAAAGAGGACTAAAATTGGAAAAATTGAAAATACGTATTTCCAGACTGAGATCGGCTTAAATACTGGAAATAGTTATAGTTTGGTAACTTTCATTTATAGTACAAGAAAAAGAGGACTAAAATTGGAAAAATTGAAAATACTCATTTCCAGACGGAGATCGGCTTAAATACTGGAAATAGTTATAGTTTGGTAACTTTCATTCATAGTACAAGAAAAAGAAGACTAAAATAGGAAAAATGGAATTTCGTATTGCCAGACTCCAAACTGAGATCGGCTTAAATACTGGAAATAGTTATAGTTTGGTAACTTTCATTTATAGTACAAGAAAAAGAGGACTAAAATAGGAAAAATGGAATTTCGTACTGCCAGACTTCAGACTGAGATCGGCTTAAATACCGAAAATAGTTATAGTTTGTAACTTTCATTTATAGTACAAGAAAATGAGGACTAAAATAGGAAAAATTGAAAATACGTATTTCCAGACTCCAGAATAAGATCGGCTTAAATACTGGAAATAGTTATAGTTTGTGACTTTCATTTATAGTACAAGAAAAAGAAAACTAAAATAGTCCTCTTTTTCTTGTAAACGGCTGGCCGAGGGCAAACATTTTTTAGTCTAAAATTAATCCCCCTAAAATCTAAGGGATACGTGTTTTTGTGTTTTTTGTGTGGTAGGGTGAGATTTTATGGACACCCTGTATATTTTTCAATAGGCACCCTCTTCTAAAGATTCTATGTCCAATCTTGTGTCGAAGAGGGTGGAGTTGGATTCGAACCAACAGCAATTCCAATTCTATTAGGCGTCGGCGCTGCTTTTTTTTTCTACCATGCCACAACCTTTTTGTTCGGTGCCTAATCTCTTGCTTCTTACAAGTTTCAACACAGTTTCTATGCAAGAAACAAGAAACTTGCGTAGAAACTCGTTTTTTTGCTGACGATCCCTCATTATCGGTTTCAGATGGAATTCATCTTGTAGAACATAAAGTGTAATGTTTCTGACATTTCCCGTTCAATTTGATTGACAACCGGTTGGTTTGGAACAGGTTGAGTAAGTGGCTCGCCCAACAGCATTGCCAAATCAATGGTCTATATTTACAGAATTATTCCGAGTTTCTGATTCATTGAGATTTGTGATGATGTATTATTATTTGGAACATACGGAAGATGAGTGCAGGTAGGCGAGGATGAGTGGTTGGATAATCCGTATGGTAAGGATATAACAATAGATAAGATGTTATCTATAATAGAAATGCTGGGGGGTTCCACACTACCCTATTTACAAAGTGCTCTCTTTATAGTAGTAACATATAATTTTTATCTAGATATGGGCCGTGAGATTTAGTAGCATGGCATGTCGGATGCAATTTAAATACATTTAGGGTTTCACACGGGGCGCAGCAAACCCTTCACTAAATAGGCTCCAAGTCATTCTTAAAAAAAAAAATGTTTGCGCAAATTTATTTTACCTGCCATGTCTTACTTTACTTACTTTCCGTGTCCGGTTTTTTCAATGACTAGATTCATTCCATTTATCTTTGGTTTAGAACTGTTGGGACCCCTATGGGTCTCCTGTATGACTAGAATAAAGATATCTTGATTCCTGCAAATTTCTGCCAGAAGTTCTTCCTTTGTGGCAGAGATGCCTTCAATATTGATTGAGGTTATTGAAAGTGCAGGAGATGACAAGCTGTGGTTATCAAATTGGTTGGTGAGCCGGTGGTAGAAAGATTGAGTAACTTGGTTACTGTTTGAAGACGCCGCATTATTTTCAGTGGTAGAGATTAGAGATATATAACTGGGCTCTTTCTGTGTCTTCTTGAAGTGTTTCGTTCTCATTGGCTGCCAGGGGGGAGATTCTTAGTACCCTTGCCCCATTTAAGAGGCGCCCCGCACTCAGGGCCGTTTCAAAGTTTCTGTCAGCCATTGAGAATTAGGTTCCCGGATTTTGGTCCGCCCCGAGCTTTCTGCTCGGTATTCTTGACCATTGGAGGCATCGGAAGAGAAAAGAAATCCAATGCCCCCAGCAGTCAAGAACGTTCCCCGTTATCTGCCAACCTGGGGAGGCGCCCGATGGGGGATCCGGGAAGAAAACCCCACACCTGCCATGTCAAATTCTCATGACCTCTGTCATTTTTTTTCCTATTCCAAACATTTATAAACATGGCTTTCATTTGGGGCTATTGAGAAACCCGGGGCCAAATTGAGAGAGATCTAGTGGTTAGAACAACTCGTAAATGGTCACGTCCAGCTAAATCAAAATCTGTCAAGACATTCAGGAATTATCTTGACACAACAGACAGACTAATCCATCCAATTATTTCTCATTCCGTTTGTTCTGGCTTTCGTTCTTTCGAAGCGACTAGCGACAGCAAACACACGCTACTACAAGCGACTGCACGCTATTACGAGAGACTTCTCCAAACCCCAGCAAAATTTTGAAGCTTAAAGCGTTTCATCGCCCGAAGACGCTCGTACTAGCGGGCGTGAGCTTGTTGTAGTCTCTTCCAGAAGACGACCGGGGCTAGTTAGTAGCCAAAAGACTTCTCCAACTTTGCACGCTATTACGAGAGACTTCTCCAAACCCCAGCAAAATTTTGAAGCTTAAAGCGTTTCATCGCCCGAAGACGCTCGTACTAGCGAGCGTGAGCTTGTTGTAGTCTCTTCCAGAAGACGACCGGGGCTAGTCAGTAGCCAAGAGACTTCTCCAACTTTGCACGCTATTACGAGAGACTTCTCCAAACCCCAGCAAAATTTTGAAGCTTAAAGCGTTTCATCGCCCGAAGACGCTCGTACTAGCGAGCGTGAGCTTGTTGTAGTCTCTTCCAGAAGACGACCGGGGCTGGTCAGTAGCCAAAAGACTTCTCCAACTTTGCACGCTATTACGAGAGGCTTCTCCAACTCCACCAAGATTTTCAAGCTTGTAGCGTGTCGTCGCCTGAAGTCGCTCCTCCTAGCGTGCGTGTGCTTGTTGTATTCTCTTCAGGGTGTCTACCAAATCGTCAAAGTGAAATTCCCTAACTTTTCCAGGTTTTTCAGTCTACTTTTCCAGATTTTCCAGTGTATTTTTTCAAGATTTTGTCTCCAACAACTGAATTCAAAAAACACAATATTGGGACCCAGGACCCCTAAAAACTATACAGCAAATTTCCTTCATACTCTAAACATGTATAACAAAATTTTTGAGAAAAACGATAACATGCGCCGCAGGCGAAATTTTTCAGGAAAAACATGTTCACGCATAAAAAAGGCCATTGAGATAAAAAAAACTCAATTTGAAAAATTCCCTGACTTTTGCCGTTTTTTCGGCGTTTTTTCCTAAATTCCCTGACTTTTCCCTGATATTTCCCGTCTCCTAAAATTCCCTGACAATTCCAGGTATTCCAGGATTTCCAGTCTGGTAGACACCCTGTCTCTTCCAGAAGATCGGGACTAGTCAGTAGCCAAAATATCTTTAGATCTGATAAATTATATCTGGCTACCATCGAATACGATAAGGCCAAGGGCACCCAATGATGATTAGCAAAGAAAATAGATAATTAACTCATAATAATTGTCGGGTTTGATGATAGTAATATTACTGCAAGGATTTTCCCATTCATAATATAATGCAACGTTATACAACATCACAAACAATAATTAAACAGCACTTAAATTGTGACTTTGTTTGTTTGGATTTTACGGGAAATTACGGGAATATCCATTGAGGAAACTCCAAGAACTATTTGTTCTTTTAACCCGGGAGGGCTTGTCCCCAGAGCACAATTGATTTAAGATTTACTCGAACAAAGCTATGGTACCCCTTCAGATTGAAGAGGAATACAAAACAGTGTTGCTATTGAGTGGTAGTAGTTTTTCGACGCGGCATTTGGTGCCGAGGATCAAATGAGACCTGAGCGACAGTGTTGCCAGGTCGTTTTTGTCAAAATTCCCTACAGAGGCCTTGCTTTCTCCCTACATTTCCCTACGCTAAAAAACTTTCTCCCTACAGTTTCCCTACGCTAAAAATGTCAAATTTTACAAGTTTATGGTGAAAATCAGTAGGTATCTGTAGTTAGGCTCCTGGTAGCGTGCCGTAGTGATGATTTCTTACAGATAAACATGATGACAGATTGAAATATAAGAGACTTGGGTTCGATTTCCAATAGGGATCATAAATTTGGCCATCTCTGTCGGATTTTAGGTACCTAAATTAGATATTATATTCAGAAATGAAAATTCTGAAAAATCATTGTGAAAAGCGAACTTTAAAATGAAAATTATCAAGAGTCATGAGTCAAGTCAAAATTATAACAAAGAAAAAGAAAAGAAAAAAATTAAACGACAATTTAAATATTCCCGCGATATTTTCACATCGATTCACAAAATATCGATTAGTCATATTTTATTATCTGATCTGATTAATTGTCAACATTCAATTTTGGGTGAATTCTACAAAAAAGTTTGGACGAATTATTCACTTTTCTCTAGAATTGACCCAAAATGCGAATTAAATGCAAAAATAATCAAATCTTTAAATTCACCTACGTTTTTTTTTAATGGAAATTCCCTCTCTCCCTACGCGTAGGGAAACTCCTTACGACCTGATAACACTTTAATATCTGATCTGATTAATTGTCAACATTCAATTTTGAGTGAATTCTACAAAAAGTTTGGACGAATTATTCACTTTTCTCTAGAATTGACCCAAAATGCGAATTAAATGCAAAAATAGTCAAATCTTTAAATTCACCTACGTTTTTTAATGGAAATTCCCTCTCTCCCTACGCGTAGGGAAACTCCCTACGACCTGGTAACACTGCTGAGCGATATAATTGATTTGGCAGACTATAAGTATAGATAGATAGGCTTTGCGTTTTATAAGTATAGATAGGCTTTGCGTTTTATAAGTATAGATAGATAGGCTTTGCGTTTCATTAGTATAGATAGATAGGCTTTGCGTTTTATAAGTATAGATAGATAGGCTTTGCGTTTTATAAGTATGGTTAACAGCACATCGATGTTTTCTATATTTTGCGTTGATATATTGTTTGAGTGACTCTCATTGATAGCGGGGCGAGTCTTTGCGGGTTAATTCTATTTCTACACGGAGTAAATACCAAGTATAAAATTAGCACATGTATAATTCCAAGAAGTCCTTGGCTTGGCTAAGTTTATCATTAGCTATAAATATCTCGGTAGATACTCACTCGTACCACTAGAGGTGGTGCTTTTGTGTTTATTTTTATCAATGTACATAATATAATTACTGTTTACGAGTTGTCATATTTTATGTGCTTGCTACATTGCTTCTCAAACTATTACAACATATGAGGAAACACTTGAACAATATAATATGAATGGATGAGAGATTGATGACATAATGTTCCCTATATGGGATCTCTCCCTCTCTGGAGATGGAGTCACTCGGAATTATTTTAAACAGGTACTGTTTTAGACTTATGTAATGTAAAAGCGCCCAAATTGGGGGAAAATCGGGAAAAGAACCGTATTTAAATCTTTCTTTCTGTTTATTGTATTTGTGGTTGTAACAACATTCTCTTGTGATGGTTGCTGTAATTGTAGCGTTGGTTCTTGTGATCCTTGTTGTGTTAGATTTCATTGGTTGCTGTAATTGTAGCGTTGGTTCTTGTGATCCTTGTTGTGTTAGATTTCATTGGTTGCTGTAATTGTAGCGTTGGTTCTTGTGATCCTTGTTGTGTTAGATTTCATTGGTTGCTGTAATTGTAGCGTTGGTTCTTGTGATCCTTGTTGTGTTAGATTTCATTGGTTGCTGTAATTGTAGCGTTGGTTCTTGTGATCCTTGTTGTGTTAGATTTCATTGGTTGCTGTAATTGTAGCGTTGGTTCTTGTGATCCTTGTTGTGTTAGATTTCATTGGTTGCTGTAATTGTAGCGTTGGTTCTTGTGATCCTTGTTGTGTTAGATTTCATTGGTTGCTGTAATTGTAGCGTTGGTTCTTGTGATCCTTGTTGTGTTAGATTTCATTGGTTGCTGTAATTGTAGCGTTGGTTCTTGTGATCCTTGTTGTGTTAGATTTCATTGGTTGCTGTAATTGTAGCGTTGGTTCTTGTGATCCTTGTTGTGTTAGATTTCATTGGTTGCTGTAATTGTAGCGTTGGTTCTTGTGATCCTTGTTGTGTTAGATTTCATTGGTTGCTGTAATTGTAGCGTTGGTTCTTGTGATCCTTGTTGTGTTAGATTTCATTGGTTGCTGTAATTGTAGCGTTGGTTCTTGTGATCCTTGTTGTGTTAGATTTCATTGGTTGCTGTAATTGTAGCGTTGGTTCTTGTGATCCTTGTTGTGTTAGATTTCATTGGTTGCTGTAATTGTAGCGTTGGTTCTTGTGATCCTTGTTGTGTTAGATTTCATTGGTTGCTGTAATTGTAGCGTTGGTTCTTGTGATCCTTGTTGTGTTAGATTTCATTGGTTGCTGTAATTGTAGCGTTGGTTCTTGTGATCCTTGTTGTGTTAGATTTCATTGGTTGCTGTAATTGTAGCGTTGGTTCTTGTGATCCTTGTTGTGTTAGATTTCATTGGTTGCTGTAATTGTAGCGTTGGTTCTTGTGATCCTTGTTGTGTTAGATTTCATTGGTTGCTGTAATTGTAGCGTTGGTTCTTGTGATCCTTGTTGTGTTAGATTTCATTGGTTGCTGTAATTGTAGCGTTGGTTCTTGTGATCCTTGTTGTGTTAGATTTCATTGGTTGCTGTAATTGTAGCGTTGGTTCTTGTGATCCTTGTTGTGTTAGATTTCATTGGTTGCTGTAATTGTAGCGTTGGTTCTTGTGATCCTTGTTGTGTTAGATTTCATTGGTTGCTGTAATTGTAGCGTTGGTTCTTGTGATCCTTGTTGTGTTAGATTTCATTGGTTGCTGTAATTGTAGCGTTGGTTCTTGTGATCCTTGTTGTGTTAGATTTCATTGGTTGCTGTAATTGTAGCGTTGGTTCTTGTGATCCTTGTTGTGTTAGATTTCATTGGTTGCTGTAATTGTAGCGTTGGTTCTTGTGATCCTTGTTGTGTTAGATTTCATTGGTTGCTGTAATTGTAGCGTTGGTTCTTGTGATCCTTGTTGTGTTAGATTTCATTGGTTGCTGTAATTGTAGCGTTGGTTCTTGTGATCCTTGTTGTGTNTATCACTCCAATATCACTAAGCCTAAGCTACACTTTAACAATTTACTTATAATGCTACCACTTGTCGCTATTACCATAGCTACTCAATTGTCCTCAGGAGGCTGAGTTACCCCCAATCACAACCAGACCAAGTAGAAAATTTGAAAAAAAAACTTTCATCAAATTTTTGACCCGTCCAGGAATCGAACCCGGAACCTCCTTGTTGCAAGCCAAGTGTGATGCGCACTTAATTATTATAAATAGTTTCATAAAATGCACAAACAACAAAAATACCTATTACGTGAAAAAAAAAATTACAAAAATGTCAATAAGTCCGCCTTCACTATGTTACATCACATTGAATTGTAGTTTGTTTACTTTGGAAAACACTTATCCCCCACACTACTATAGATAAATAAGTAACATTCTTGTGTTATGATATTGAGTTTCATAATGCAGTCTCAGGTGGGCGGAGCTTCTTTCTAAGAATAGATAAATGAAAACATAAACAACATCAATAACAATAACAAAAATATTATCATTACTCGAGATGGAATTAAGAACAATGATGATATTACGAAGAAACAAACATGACCATGTCACAAACTCTATAGATGAAGATGAAGTAGTCCAGGAAATTTAGAAGAAAAAATAGGTTAAAAAAACATTGATTGATATAGTTCAAAAAATTTCTGAAAATGATATATTAGATCTCTCAACAATGATATAAATAGTCCCGAGGTCAATATTATAAAAAGCGTTCCTGAATATTATGCTAATTTTTTTTTTTTTTTTGCAAATATCTCAAGAACGATATCGATTTTTTTAGACTTAAATGAACGAAAATAAAATTTACTACAAACTTAATTCTGTACATTTTTGTCGTATCTCTTGCCATTTGTAAGATATGAGCGGGTTGCGGAATCGTCCGATATCATGAATTTTAGACTCACATTTTTTTTTGGGGGGGGGGAATATCTCGATAAAGGTTAACTTTATCGATTTTTTTATTAGGCTTTAATGAAAGACAATAAAATTTACTACAGACTTAATTCTGTACATTTTTGTCGTATCTCTTGTCATTTCTGAGATATGAGCGGGTTGAGCAATCGTCCGATATCATGAATTGTAGACTCATATTTTTTTTTTTTTTTTTTTTTTTTNTATTGGGCTTTAATGAAAGAAAATAAAATTTACTACAAACTTAATTCTATACATTTTTTTCGTATCTCTTGTCATTTCTGAGATATGAGCGGGTTGCGCAATCGTCCTATATTTTGAATTCTATAATTACATTTTTTTTTTTGAGAATATCTCAAGAACGTTTAACTTTATCGTTTTTTTATTGGGCTTTAATTAACAACAATAAAATTTACTACAAACTTAATTCTATATATTTTTGTCGTATCTCTCGCCATTTCTGAGATATGAGCGAGTTTGCGGAATCGTCCGATATCATAAATTGTAGACTCATATATTTTTTGTGGGGGTATATCTCAATAACGTTTAACTTTATCGATTTTTTTTATTGGACTTTAATGAACGACAATAAAAATTACTACAAACTTAATTTTATACTTTTTACCGTACCACTTGCCATTTCTAAGATATAGGTATACAAAAATAAAATTTTCGACTTTACCTATATCATTTATATCTCGGCAATGGTCAGCAATAAGACAAAATTGTATAGTACTAAGCTTGTAGGAAACAATATTTTTGATCAATTAAGTTCACCGTTCTCGAGATATTTGCAAAAAAATATAAAAAAAATAGCATAAAATTCAAGATGGCCGACGGCTAAAGTCAAAATGGCGGATGGTTCCGTAAATATACCACCTCGGGACTTTTTATAATATTGTAGAGGGAGGTCTAAACGAACATTTTAAGCAACATTTAGACTATGTACCTATATCATTATTTAATGTTTTGCTTTATTATTTAATTTTTAACAAGGAACAGTTGGTCAGGGGGGAAAATCTAAAATTCCTGGACTATAAACAAATAAACGAACATGACCATGCCAAACTGTATAAAGATGATGATGCTAAATATAAAATGAATGATAAAGAATGATGACTTCATCACACCCTGATGATGACGTGGGAGCACACAATGAATAATCAGATTTTTGTGTGACATCAGATATGTTACAAGAGAATTTAAATAGAAATGTAGGTGAACATGAAATGTTTATAAATGCATAATATTCTCAAATAAATTTGCCATCTATTAGCAAATGGGTTTTTCTATTTACTTTTAGTAATGTGGACTAGGCCTATTTCATGTGGAAATCTTCAAACAAAAGAGGACGAAGGAAACAGAGAAAAAGATGGAATGACAGAATTAGAAAATGGTGTGAGGTAATTAAAACCAACCAAGAGGATGAAAAAGATTGGTTGGAATAGGTTTTGGACCCTCTCGACCTGTGTAACACGCTAAGAAGAAGAAGATTATTGGAAATCTACATATAGAAGAGAGTACCGAAAAGTTTCGAGGATTATTTGGACCCCAAACGGGACCTAACGGTAGGTGGAAAACCCGCCGCTTACTTCAGACAAAACGGATATTTATATTCGATTTCTTGGATTCTGCGTACGTTGAGACATATAAATTTTTGTTTTTACGAGACCAATGGCAAATGATTATTATTAATAGTAAACCAAAATCTTTTCTCTTCTTTGGAATTCGAATAATTTTAAGTTCATCACACTTCCCCATGATCTTTCTTTCTTGAATCAGTCACACACACTTTCTACTATCTCCCTCTATTTCATCAATCAAGTTTCCCCCATTTGCTCTCTCTTTCCTCCGACTTCTGATTCAATTGGCAAATCAACCATAAACAATTTCAAGTAAAAGTACTTCTCTAATTTGATTGGATGATCTAATATTACCACTTCTGGTTGGGTGTCCAATACAATATGAGTCATGTCATCCCTAACTAGCTTAATGATTATATCTTCTTGTGGATGATTCAAGTGTTGCAAAATTCCCAATCATCTCACAGTTCGGATGTGGTGTCTACTATTCTTTACTTGTTGGGTGTTCCACTGTTCGATGAATCATGTTATCCCTACCTAGCTTCATGATGATATCTTCTTGTGGAAGATTCAAGCGTTGCAAAATTCGCAATCATCTCACAGTTCGGATGTGTTGTCTACTTCTACCTAGCTTCATGATGATATCTTAATTCTTGTGGATGATTCAAGCGTTGCAAAATTCCCAATCATCTCACAGTTCAGATGTGTTGTTCTATTCTTTACTTGTTGGGTGTTCCACTGTTCGATGAATCCTGCCATCCCCACTTACTTTATCCATAGGCTGATTCTATCTTCTTGTAGGTGGTTGCAACACTTGTTGCAATTTCTTCGATAGTCTTAAAGTGTCTGAAGTTTCATGAGTCATGTCATCATCCATACTTACACTTAATCCGCAGCTTTTACAAACTCGGATAATCCTTAGTTTCAGCATCGGTCCCGATTGGTTAAGTGCCTTCGTTGTCTGGCTGTAGAAAACGTACTATTGCTTTGGCACCATCCTCCTAATTCTCTCTTAGCCTTCCTATGGGTCGGGGTATGTTAACATCAAGGATTTTCTGATGTTAAAGGAGTCATCCGACCTTACTATATACCCCAGCCATTGTGGAATTCTATATTCTATGAGGACACCCGGTTCTAGTAAATATCTCATAGGTCTCCATTTTCTTCTCCCCCGGTGGTTTGATTGTGTTTTCATTTTTTTCTTTTCTTCTCCTCCGGTGGTTTGATTGGATGTTCCTCACTAAGTAAAATATTTTCTTTTATTCGTATTTTCAAAAGACGATATTCTTTATTTCATCTATATAGGTTGATGTTATCTTCTTGTAGGAAGTTCAAATGTTGCAACATCGCCAGTAGTTGTTTCCAAGTGCGGCGATGTTGCCTACAAGTCTTTATTTAGAACTGTTATCTATAATAGCATTCATCGTGTGAGCGTGTGCGTGGGATGATCTCGATTTTTTTTTTATGAATGAATGGATGAATCACAGAGATTATGAATGAATAGAAGTTCCGTTTTTTTTTTTTAGAAATAGTCCCTCTCGCTCGTTGTATGAATGCTATTTATAGTAAAACAGGATACGAGCAGGCAAAAAATCAAAGAGTTCTCATGTTGGAGACTGAGAGCGCCGGAAATGATGAGTATCCCACATTAAATAGTTTGCTGGTGGTGTTTGGTGTATCAGTCTACGTTGGTGTTTGGTGTATCAGTCTACGCTGGTGTTTGATATATCAGTCTACGTTGGTGTTTGGTGTATAAGTCTACATTGGTGTTTGGTGTATCAGTCTACGTTGGTGTTTGGTGTATCAGTCTACGTTGGTGCTTGGTGTATCAGTCTACGTTGGTGTTTGGTGTATCAGTCTACGTTGGTGTTTGGTGTATCAGTCTACGTTGGTGTTTGGTGTATCAGTCTACGTTGGTGTTTGGTGTATAAGTCTTCGTTGGCGTTTGGTGTATCAGTCTACGTTGGTGTTTGGTGTATAAGTCTACATTGGTGTTTTTTGGTGTATCAGTCTACTTTGGTGTTTGGTGTATCAGTCTACATACTGAATATATATTCTCAATTTCTTGTTGCACAGCATGTTGGTATTGTGGTTGTAGGACAATTTTAATTTATTTTGATAACATTAATCATGATTTCCCCAGATGTTGTTGCAACGAAGTTCCACTTAAAATCAACTATTTACCCCATTTTATTCATCCAGATTTGAAATAATTGTAGAAATAGGCTGATGTGAGGTAGCCGAAATAAATTGGTCCTTCCTCTGTTGGTTGTTATTGGTAAATTGGTCCTTCCTCTGTTGGTTGTTATTGGTTACTGTAATTGTGTTCATGTTCTGATTACCAAAATACAATGGTGGTCGTCTCAGCATATCCCGTCTGTTCTTCCAGTCCACACACAATTCAATCTTTAACTCTTTCAATCATATTTATAATTCAGTTCAAAGCCCCGTATCCAGTTTATTTATCCAATCAATAAATGAAAAGAAAAAAAAACACACGCCATATCCTCAGGGACGGCTCAAGAGAACCGCCTTTGCCGCACCCTGAATATAATATTTTTTTTTTAATTTGGCTTAACGTCTCTTTAACATCTATTGGTCAATCAAGACAGGGGTTTTACCCTCCATTCGCTGGAAACTTGCAAACCAGCTACCCACATTGACCTCACCCAGCCTGGGTTGGGCCGGAAAAA